>JAQFXM010007573.1:0-11691 GCA_034693345.1 Entomobrya multifasciata
TCTATTAAATCTAACCGGATAATAAATCGTTAGTTGATATTAGCAACAGAATAGTGAGATAACTTTTCATATTTCCGGTAAAACAGAAACTTTTTTGAGGGGGAAGCGTTGTAATGAACTAAACTGAAAAGGGTGAATAAATTTTTTTTTTCCTACACACAGTAAACAGTTTTTACATAATATATTTCACCTCAAGTTCAGTAATATAAAATACATTCTCTTGATCCCATTAAAAATGCAGTTCATGTATGCAATTCAGGTTGAAGCTGTTTAAAAATGCATAACATGCATCTCAAGTTCACTAGGTAGATTACGTACAGGTTGTTTGTTAACATGTAATATCTTGGGTTTCCCCTTTATAAGCTCTCCATTATTTTGTTATTAGGATACACTTCAAAAAATACCTGCTTCTTTTTTATTCAGAAGAGCTCATCTAAAGTACTGTCAGTATTCTATTGTTTAGAAGGTATGCTGGTAGCACAAAAGGTTTTACTATGCAGTTTTAGTTTTGGATAATTTTGAAAATCTGTTTATTATGCAAGGGAATTATAATGTAGGTAACCAGTTTTACTTTTTACTTTGAGCAACATAGTTTGAGTGAACGCTTCAAAAACGTTTTAGTAAGAAACCTTCAAATTGTTCATAGAAACTTGTAAACTTGACAGCCAACAAGCCAAATCAAGTGTCGTATGTTCTGTTCCATATCATTCTCATTGTCAAGGAGAAAATAATAGGCTTATAGAGCATAAAAATGTGATAATGCAAACGTATATCACATGTAATGCAAATTCTGAGAGACAATCATTAGATGATTAAGTTTTTGCATATATAATTTTTTGAATGGTCGGCAGTTTCATATGAATCGCATATGTTTCTAGTTATTGTTATTATGATCTTGGTTAATTATTTGTTGTAAGGTTTGGAAAAATAAAAGTATGAATGCTTCAATAAGTAATAAATAATTTGTAAAATTTTGAAATAATTTTGTGATAGTACAAAAGTTTACTAATACTCATTTTAATGGCAAAGAAGTTGTCTTTATTTTAAAGTTCGAGCTTTCGTTATCTCACCAATAACTTTTTCAAGAAGACACTGATAAAAAATATTCTAACATGATCAAGATGGACATTTTTTAATTATAATGAAAATATAAATAGCAAATAATTTTAAACTAATTCCATTGCAAAGAGTAACCAAGATGAGATGTCATATCCAGTATTCCTGTTGATGTTGTTTGAGTGTTTTTGGATGTAGATTGATTCTTTGAAAATTCTGCGAGACCATTGCTTTTCGAAACAAAGGAGGGCGATGGAGCCTGTGTCAAAGTTGTGAGTGGGGTCATTTTCGCCTAAGTGTTGTACAAGAGCGGGTTGAATTGATCTATTGTTTCTGATATTACCTTCATGATTTTTTCTTCTGTTTTCAATTTCTTGAGTTTCCCCGATGCATGTAATTGTTGATGTCAGCTTTATAATAATGTAATGATGTTTTCTGTTTTGTTAATCAATAAAATTTCTAATGGTAAATAACTTGTGCTCAAAACAAAATAATTTAAATACCATGTTCATTAAATATTTTAAACAGTAAGAAAAATATTTGTCATAATTTTGGCTTAAGAGCAGAAATATAATTTAGCTTTTGTGGTTATCTTTTGAAGAGAATTTGGAAAACAACACTCTTTGATAGGTTAATCAGGCTTACAGGATATTATAATACATAACAAATTTTCGCTTATTATTCAACATAGCGAAATTAGTCATGTAAAGGATTATGTTTTTGTAATATATGCTCTGGTTGAGGTGTTAAGAAATGTATCTGTGCTAAATAACTTTTCCATAAAAAGGCATATGATTCAAATATTAAGTCGAGTTTTGAACCGGCCTTACATAAATCATTAAAAATAGGTAATTTGTTTTCCAGACAAATTGTGAGAGATAACATATAAATTTAAAATTTCAAGTTATAAAGGAAGCAGTGACTGAAAAAACAAATATGTAGGAGTTTTACATTTAAATTAAAAACTGTTTACTTTAAAGCCGCCATTAAAGTCAATAACAAAGTTTACCCTTCAAATTAACCACTCAACTATTGCTCTACATTTGAGGACGTTGTCTCCTGTAAATCATTTGCACTAAATAATCTCTTCAAATATATTACGTGCATTAAAATGGTTTTCCATAAATTCGCCAATTTTATAAGAACTATATATCGTTGGATCGGAATACAAATAACTGATTGCATTCATAAAAACAAAGAATATTTTTCTCTAAAGTTTCTTTTCCAAGCTCAAATTTGTATAATAAACAAAATACCTGGAAATATTTCCTTATTTACTTCACCCCAAAACGAAAACTTAATTGAAACCTTTGAAGATCAATCCGTTTCAAGAAGGTTACAACTGGCGCATTATGTTCACCTAATAATATACGGTTTCAAAGGTCTTCTATTTATTGAACAATACATGTGCAACTCAACCAAGGTTGAAAATGGTTCGAAACTTATTTCACAAATATTCTGGTATATTCTTACACTTTGTGGCTTGTTCGTCTTTCCTTTCGTAAGAAATCACCATTCCGAATTTACTTCAGTAATGAACAGCTTGCATAAAAATATACCCAATCTTCGTTGGTCAAAAGTTGCTAAAACAATATTGCTTTTGACAGCATTGGGAACTCCGTGTTATATATTTTTGTTTTTCGTATTCGAAGTTTTATTTAACTACGATCCTATCAGCGAAATAATTCTTTCAAATGTTCCATATTACGTCTTAATTCCATACAAAATAATAATGACAACTTTTGAGACATGGGACATGGCTGTTATAGCATCGGTTGGTAGCCTTATGATTTTGAATGGTATGTTCTTAAGCTATATTGCTCTTGCTGAAATGTCAAAGCAACTGCTTAAACAAACCAAACAAATTCCTAGATTTGATATGGAATCCAATCTACTCAAAAGTTTCCATCAATACAGACAAATAGATTTATTGGCTGTGTTGTCCAACAATTGTTTTAAGGAGAATATTGCACTGCCATTTCAAATTATTTTTCTTTCTGTTGGTATTTTTCTGGGAACGAATATATTTCATCGGAGACTAAGATCAACAGCTACCACCCTTGCAATATTATTTTGTGCTTACACATTGTCTTATATGTATGCAGTAATATTAGTAGGGTATTCGTTTCCTGGTAGAGTGCTAAGTGCGAGCCAAAATATTAGGCAATTTTGGAAAAAGAAAGTTGCATCAAAAGTGGTATTAATGAAACATCGTCGAAGTTTGCTGGCTTCTAAAGATATCCGAATTCACTTTGGCTCTTTAAACTTCTATGAACGGGGTACTATTTTGGTTTTGTTAGATTTTATTGCTGATAGAACAGTGGCCCTGATTCTTTTGATATAAATGTATAGCTATTTTATTGCAAAAGATTTCACTAAGCCATTTCACATTGTTTTACAATTACTTAAAATATTAGTGTATCAAACTGAACATGCTGTAATATGGTTTATCAAGATGCTTGATTTACAAGTTTGTACAAATAAACAATTTATTGAATGGATTTAAAATACAATTAAACATGGATTAATATTTAAATGATTGCCTGTTTTCGGAATACGATAATGTAATATGTAATGTTAAATATATAATTTATATTGCCCTTTCGAACAGGGTCGCACCCAATAATATGGTCACATCAGCAAAATATTGGCATTTGCAGAAAAACCATGTGCTTGTCGAACTGATTTATTTTAAAATTGTCAAAAGCAATGAAAAACCAAATGTATTAGAGCTTTTCCGCCCTGTTATATTTTATTTTCACGAAATGTTTCACAAAATAGAGATGTCAACAAAGTTTAAGGACGAGAACGTTACGTCATTTCAGACATTTGAAAAAAAAGGTCAGACACGTAGCCAGACTAACAATTAATCTCTTTTTTGTTTAAACTTTGAAGTTATATTCTTTAAATACATAAGTTTCGTCCTATTTGTTTTTGGCAAATATTCCTGTTGCAAATATAAGCTTACATGGAACATAAAATAGTTTGTTTAATACTTTTTATGTTCTTTTACAATGTGCCAAATTAAAAACAAACATTGTCTTGAGTGTTTTAGTATGTATTTACCTTTCTCATCTCGTTCAAAACTTTATCATAAACTTTTGATTTTGATGTAAATAATTTATTAGTGTACACACCACTTATAATGTAAAAGCTAATTCATCAAGTTGCGGGGCATCAAAATGTTTCCGGAATGAAGTTAGATTTATTTCCAACATTTTTCTAAACGTTGTGAACCACGAAACTATAATACTTTCCTTTTCCTGTCGAATCACATCTCTATCAAAAACGTCACTTGCTACGCACAAAAAACTATGAAACATGAGATATTTCTTGTATCGAGATGGACCTTAAAATGCATGTGTTAAATAAAGAAAGCTTCATGTCAAATCCATTTATTGGAATGTATTACAAGTCAGACTTACGACAATTAGATTTTACAGAAATATGCCACTATATTTTGCGAGTTTCGGTATTTTCGAAAATTGGTATACGTATATGTCACTAAACTTTCATATTAAGTATATAATATTTCCCTTAAATGGTTGAAATGAATGAATGTTGAGAACTTGATTTAATTAGAAAACAAAATGAAACTCGCTGATCATTCTGGCTGACAAAGCCAGCAACTTGGTTTTTTCTGAAGTAATTTTGCGCCAGTATGGCAATATTATCTACCTGCGTATTCCCAGTTCTAATGAATAGAGTGAGAAAACGTCAGAGAAAAGAAGGGCAAAAAGTGCTAAACTCTAATCCTTTTGCATTCATTACGCTGAGTTGTCTCTTACATTCTCCTCTGCCATTTATTTTAAACCGGATAAAATCAAGCATTTGCACAACAAATAGTCTGTAAAACAAGTATACATGAAAATATGCGCACGTATATATTTTCTCAATGGAAGTACCAAGATGGGGAAGCGACATCGATGGCATGTTGCTTTTGAAATAAAGTAACTCACATTTGATTAACATGGGGAAAATTTTCCTCAAACAGCCGTGTCGCATCTAACAAAATACTTAACATATGTCGTTTATTCTCTCATAATTTCACTGCAGTAGTGTTTTTGCAGCAGTTGTTACATGAAGACGACGACTATGTAAATTAAGTAGGAACACATTCAGAATGATTTTCTGCTTACGCTGCTGCTAACTGTCGGCGCAACAATTCTATTTTCTTTGAACCAAACAACAAAATTTCAGTTGGTGAACCCAGCAATGTTCTGTACTGGAATGTGAATACTTATACTTATAGAAATAAATAGGTAGGCGGAAGAATGACAAATTTCAAGTACAAACAGTACGTAAAAATATGTCGTATGTTTTTCAAAGGAAAGAATGGCCTAGTATACCACACACTTTTTTTGTAGATAAGTTGAAAATGATGATCTTGTTGCCGTGTAACTTAGAGCAAAGATGTAAATGAACGTGATGAAAGTATAGAGCAAATTTTAGGTGAAATCAAAGAGGAAATAGAAATCTGTTTCTTTTGTAAAACTTTTTACACGCTCTTTTGTCTAAAAGCAAAGTTAATAAGATAGAACAAGATTATTTGATTATGTGATATACATAGTAGTCGAAATGTATAACAAGTCTGAAATTTGAACTCTGTTTGAAATTACCACACCAGAATAAAGTCGTTAAATGCCCTTTTGGTAACAAACCTGTTTGCTAAAAAGGGTATTTTGCTAACATGGAAGTTTTTCAAACATCCATTTTGAAAACATTACGATTACGCTGGAATATATATGTGTAAGTACTTGTAAAAAAACTTGTTCGAAAAAGGAAATTGATAGGAAGTATTTTCCATTGTTTTTCTACACAATATGCATGTATGATACCTTCAGTGACGTCACGTATTTTCTTATATACTTATAACAATCGATTAAAATAATTAAAAAAATCAGATGCACTTTATATCGTGAACGACGTTTAAACAAAATTTTAACTATTAAATAAATTTGCAAAGATAATCGTCTAATAATTAGACTATATAAATTTAATTCAAACAATAAATGTTTTCATACACATTATTTGCTTAGTTTTTCCACAAAATTCCTATATTGAGTGTCAGCGCACATCAACATGTTATAGTGAGCAGTTCCTGGTTCTGGCATTGTAAACCCTAAATGTTCAACTTTACCATCCCATTCTCCAGCAGTTGGATAATCAGGATGCCGATAATGGTAAATTTGTGGAAAACCATGTCCATCCATAGAAACATGAAATCCTTCTGGAAATCCACCTGGTGGATGAGAAATCGGGTAACCCTCAGCATCAAACTGGCACATTTTCTCAAAGTCAAATTTATTGTTCATGGTAGTGGTTTCCCAAGATGCTGTAGTGGTTTCAAAATCCCAATCTGGCATGGCGGTACTAGCGGTGGTGTAATGTGGGGGTGGAGATGAAGGTAAAGGTTGAATTGGACCATTATTTGCTTGACCACCTCCACATGATAGCTGGATTACAGTGGGTTGTGGTGCACAACCACAGGGTCCTTGTTGCGCGGATATATTACCAAAAAATGATAATACTCCAATGAAAACATATGCCAAAATCAAATTCATCTGAAGAAATTTTAAAAAATAAATCTATTTTAAGGTTTAAATTTGAATTTATTTTATATTCATTTTGTTACCGTTTAACGTGCTCTTCGATTTTTGAATACTTTCCAGAGGTTTTTACTAAATGAATGTGTATTTTTATGCAAGTGTATTAAACTTTTTATAGTAAATGTATTCAAGGTCATGTTTCTGCATTTTGATCATATATGCTAAAGTTGTTAACGTCCTGTTAGAAGCTGGAATGTATTGCACTTTAAGGCAAACATTTATTCTAAAATCAACTGCACACTTGTGTTAACATGTCAAGTTTATATACATTCGTTAATTTAAAACATCAATTTTATGATAGTAATTAAGTGAGATAATTTTTTTATTAAAATGTACGTTATAATATTTTTAAAGCAATAGTGTGGTAATACATTATGTACATATTTTGTTTTTATATATTTTGATTACATTAGTGATAACAGTAAATACTTATTGTTTAGAACACCTGTATATATACGTATATTTAGCTTGTTCGTACGACATTAAGTTTATACAATTAAACCCAATAAGCCGGATATAGTTTTTAAATTTGTTACAGAAAACCATTTTATAGCTACACTTGTACCAATATTTGTACGCATTCATAAAATTATTGCCTGATTGTAACGAAGTAAATATTTCTGATTTAAATACTAAGATTAAATTTTCTTATTTGGCATTGCATTCTGTGAATTTTTGTATCTACTTGAATTTGTTTACTGTTGTTCAGCTCTTCTCTTCTACTTCATTGACCCAAAGATAAATGTATTCATTTTTATACCATAAAGATTGAAATTTTGAAATTTGTTCGTCCTTTTAGACAATTTGGATAAAACTAGGCTTAGTTTGGTGCGTGTATATTAATCCAGAGTCATTGTGAAAGTTTTTGCTTCCGGCTAAAAACCTTGTATGCATCCTTATACATAATACATAATGGACGCCTTGACTGATGACATAATCAAATGAAAACTTTATAACAACTTGACTCGTGTTTCAGTGCTAACTTGATAAAAAACGAATGAACGGAATGAAATATAATGCAAACTTGTGATTGTGTTTCGGAGAAAGCAAGTAAAACTTCAGAATGGGCTGTTTGGTTCGATGTGAAGCAGCTTACACTCAATATGAACTGTAAAGCTGATACAAAAACAACAAAAAATATTAGTTCACCTTTCAAAGTTTCGTATTTCGGAAAAGAAAAACTTGTACAAATAAAAACCAAATGACTGAGTGAACTCATGACAAAATATGATATTCTTTGGTCTGAAAGTATGCACTTTGTTTGAAAGTATGTATGTATGTATGTATACTTTATTTACAACTCCTTTGGGCTCTCGGCCCATGGGAGCATTTAAAAGAAAATATTTTTTTACAAAGAATGCGTTACATTAACTTGGTATAAAGGTAGAATAAAATAAATATTAAATATATAATGGGTGAAAAGTCGATATTCCATAGATATTTGACGTTTGTTGGACACATCTTCCGATGAATATTTGCATAGATTAAAGTTCGAAACGAAAACGTACAAATTGATTACATATATCATTCACAAATCCGAAAACAACAATTAGTAGAATAGGTTACACTTCGAATTAAATTAAATGAATATTGAGGATTTTTCACTTATAACACAACATAACCAAAATAATGAAACCATGTAGCAAAACTTGCAAAATCAATAGTATTTTTAAAGCTAAATTAAATAGATTTAAATATATAATATATTTTTTTTATAAATGGAATCGTCACCCTAGTCATTAAAAAGTTTTCTTCAATACTCGTTTAGAGCATCACTCGTTGATATTAGCATTCTGCTTAGTGGTCAACACTCTAACAAGGGAAAGAATTAGCAAGAAAATGAAAACTATAACAACACTTGCGCCAGTGGTTCCGACGATGATAATCATGATGTCTGGACCTCCGTTGTTGAATGGTTGTGGTGCAGGTGTAGGGGGAGCTGGTGGGGGAGCTTTGGCAGAGAGGCTGCTAAGCCCTGCGTCTAACGACGCAAACGAAATTCCCGTGATTGCAGCAGTGGCTACTTTTTTGGCTACAGCTCCTGCTGCAGGGCCCAGAGGGATCGCGGTAACCGATAACAGGATACCCATCAGTAAAACTGACAAAAGTACCTTTATTTAAAAGTATTTAACCCAAATTATAACCTTTATCCTCCTCACGGTACCCAGAATCGTAAGCTACATTAATCTAAGTCTAACATAAAAATATTTAAATATTTAAAATTTACTTTACCTTGGACATGGTTTAAAGAAATTTATCACACTTTGAAAACAAATCAGTTTTAAATAAATTGAACACTCAAACGGATTTAGATAATTTCGACTTAAGAAATTAGTTCAAATCAAATATAACTTGAGCTGGACTCAGTTGTCTGCTAGCGTTTGCTTTCGAGCTCTTAGAGCGTTTGAGATGAGATAAAAAGTTTTAATCGAAATTTCTTTACTCTGACAAGACAGTATTGTTGGCCAAAAACTATTATTTTTATCAGCTTTTATATTATTTTCCTGAATAAACCCTCGTGCACAACCTTGGTTGTAAGCACATTTTAAAATTAAGCGACACATATCTTCCTTTTACTCATCGTTGCATCAAATGCATTGGTCTGCCCTGCGTCTAATAATATAGCTTGGAACAAGTCTGCTTATACCAAGTGCTCTGCGGATGAATTTATTTTGAAGAATTTCTATTTCATCAGTATATCTTAAACCCCATATATGACTGGCATATAATGGTATAGATGCCGTGAGTGAATCAAATAGTCTACTTTTGTTTGTGAATGAGCTCATTTGTCCTGCTGTGAAAATGTTCCATACACTACCCATAGCTGCTATTCCTTTCTGCTTCATGTGCTTCGCTGCTTTAACAAAAACTCCGCTGCTTGAAAAAACAACCCCTAGATATGTGTATTCATTTACAATCTCTATTGGCTGGCCTTTGTATTTAAACGCGACGTTTCCAATTCGGCCACCCTTTCTAAATATCATTACTTTAGTTTTTTTAAATTAACCTTTAACTCCAACTTATCAAAATACTCTGCAAGAACGTTTATTTTTCGTTGAAGATGCCCTGGAGTAGGCGCTAAACCTGCCATATCGTCTGCAAAGGCTAACAGGTGTAATTCAAAAGAATGCGTTATTTTCACACCTGCAATTCCAGAAATAATTAAAATATTTTCTATGTCTGAAATATAAAGACAGAATAAGAGAGGGCTCAATAGGCACCCTTGCAAAAGGCCAAGGGTCATGTAAATTTTGGGTGTATTACCATGTTCAGTTCTAATTACTGTTGACGACATTTCGTAGATACCTCTAATAATGCGGATTATTATACCTGAGACTCCTTTACAGTCTAGTTTCTCCCAAAGCTTTGAATGCGGTATACCGGGAAATGCTCTTTCAAAATCAATAAAAATTCCATAAACTTTACCACCCTTTTTCTGAATATTTAATTGGATTGCTGCTGCTAATGCAAAAATTTGGTCTTCGCATCCCCTGTTTTTCCTAAATCTTCCCCGACATTCTGGAATTATATTATTTTGGGTTGCCCAATTTTGAAGCCTAATTTGGAGAATTTGTGTGAATAATTTTTGGCATGAGTTGAGCAAAGCAATTGGCTGGCAATTAGTTGGCTGGATCTTTTAAGTTTCCCTTTTTATGAATCATGACTGTCTCAGAGTGCCCCCATTCTGGGGGTAGTTGCTCTGTGTCCATAAATTTATTGAATGACATCAGAAGGTTAATTCTATTGGAGTTAGGAAGGTACTTTAAAAATTCTGCATGAATTCCATCAGTTCCTGCAGCCTTATTACTTGCTAATTTATACAAAGCTTCATCAATCTCTTCTATTGTGATAGGTTTGTCGAATTCATCAACCTTGTTTCTGTCAAATGTATTATAATCACGCAAGCGATTAGGTAAGAGTTTAGCATAAAAAAGGAGCCAGTCATCATCACTAACTTGCATTGGGTTTCTAGCAGTACATCGAAAGCTCTTTACAGCCTTCCAAAATTCCTTACTGTTTTTACTGTTATTGACTTTATTGCGCTGTGTTGACACAAAATCTTCTCTCTTTTTTCGTAACATGATATGATAAGCACTTTTAAGCTTTTTGTAGTCATTGCCATGCATATCCCATCCTTCTCTTTTCGCTTGTTTTAGTTTTGACTTAACTTGCTTATGTACATACCTACATTCTTTATCAAACCATGGTTTGTTTCTAGTGTTCTGCATGGTGGTAAAAGCCATTCCAGCATTTTTGCTGACGTTTTAATTGCTTGCGTGAATTCCTCATACGATGACAAATTTTCGTAATGTACCAAATCATTTATGTACTGCACCGCATTATCTATTTTCCATTTCATTTTCTCTTGTGGATGTGACAATTTCTGCGTGAATTCATATTTTAATGTGATTTTGCATGGAAAATGTGAACTACCTATGATGTTTTCTACAGCAAAATCATGAAATCGTGATATTGTTTTGTCTGTAATGAAGCCTAGGTCAATGACGCTGTTTCCTTGTGACCCTGCAAAAGTGAAATTTCCAACGCTATCGCTTATAGATCTACCATTTAATAACACTAAACTATATGATGCCGCCAACTCTAGCATTGCTTCGCCTCTACTGTCATATTTCATGTCAAGTGACTGTCTGTCTTTTTGTAGCAGCCCAAAATCCGAAATATTTTCACTTGTTGTATCTACTTTACCGGCTACTCGCCCATTGAAATCTCCACATAAAATAATATCATCATTAGGGAAATTTTGTGATACTCTTACCAGCGTTTCATCAAGGTCGTCAACAGCAATATCGTTACTCGTCTGAGATTGAATGTACGCCACCGCAATAATAAATGATTCATTCGTTGACATTGTTAGTCTTATAACGATAAAATATTGATTCAGCTCCAAAATAGCGTGTTTATTAAACACGGCGTTTCTAAAATATACTAGTATTCCACCCATTCCTCTACCCCTATTATTCTTCTTGTAAGCTAGTGATTCTATTTTCTCGTATCTATTTAATAA
>JAQFXM010007574.1:0-11691 GCA_034693345.1 Entomobrya multifasciata
AAAGGTAGTCTGGTTAAACATCAGTCGGTGCACAGTG
This sequence comes from Entomobrya multifasciata, assembly GCA_034693345.1. Classification (NCBI taxonomy): domain Eukaryota; kingdom Metazoa; phylum Arthropoda; class Collembola; order Entomobryomorpha; family Entomobryidae; genus Entomobrya; species Entomobrya multifasciata. The sequence continues at coordinate 38 of JAQFXM010007574.1, forward strand.
GATCAAAAGGATTTAAATGTAGTTACTGCAAAAAAGAATTCGCACGAAGTTTTAATCTGAAAACTCACTTGAACACACATCAAGCAGAAACACCATATCAATGCTGTTTATGTCGACGCTTTCTGGGATCAGCTTCTGCTCTCAAACAACACATTCAAATGCATACTGGAGAAAAACCGTACCGCTGCAGCTATTGTTCTAAAATTCTTGCACTAGCAGGTGACTTAAGACGACATGAAAATCGCCACAACGGCATCAAGCGGCATGGCTGTCTAGAATGTCACAAGACATTCCTTACCAAGTCAGAACTAAAACAACACAACACTGTTCACAGTGGCACGAAACCATACTCCTGTAAAATATGTATGAATAGATTCACACGGCTAAGCAGCTTGTATAGACATGATAAATTCGTTCATCAGCAAGTGATTTAGCCCAACTAAAACCTCACCATGCTTGTGTTATGCCAGTTGATAGCTAAAAATGCTTAACAGATATTGAGCCTTCGCGTAAGTTTAAAAACAGACTGAAATTGCAAATTCTCGTAGAGCTTGCGACGTAACTACAAAAACACCGTTTAAGAGCGAATCATTAATTTTGATGTCGTTTTGAACCAATATATAATTATATAATTTGTTGCAGTTTTCTGTTAAAAAAGTAACTTATACCAACAATTGTACTGTTCTCTCGTTTTATTACTAAAATATTGATAAAAATCTGTCTTATTGTATGCTTAATTATTCAATCATGTAACGTTAAGAAAAGCATACCAGAGATTAAATTAAATGTACCCATTTAAAAAAAATTTAATTTATCAATTTATCGTCACTACTAAAAAACATGTGCCTGTTTTATTACGTTTTACTAATATCCATTTTAAGCATTAAAATACTTGTAGTATAAGCAGTTTTTAGTTTTTAACGATTTGTATTTAATAATATCTTTGAAAAATATTTTAATCATATTTTGGCAAAACCAGTCATGCGAAATCACTTGAGCTATACAGTACACTTCTGAGCTAAGTATGTAATCAATGGAGTTCTTTCAGCCGCAGCAAGTGTATGATGGAAGTTGATACTCAAAGGCACTTGCTTGCTTGCTTGACGTAAACTATATATAAAATGATATATTTTGCAAAATGAATTACTTCAGTTTACATTTTAAAAAAATTATCCGTTTTAATTTTACTCATGGGTCAAGCTATTGGTTGTGTTGAAGTATGTTTCGACACACTAAAGTTTACAGTATATGCCTTGAAAGCTTCAAATTTTACAGGCTTGTTCATCTGAAATGGGTTAGACCCATTAAGCTTTTTAGGTACTCATCTTTTCGTTAAACTGTCTACAATATTATACGCAGTGTTATAAATTATTATTTAGATTTAAGACCTTAAAAGGATGTAAAATATTTTTGTTTATTCCGTCTATTTTTTAGGAAATAAAAATAAACTGCCTTCTTTGGTGTAAACTGTCAAAAATGAATGTACATGCTTCCTCACTTCAAGTAAGTTGTATGTTTGTAGCGCTTGGCACATTTGTTGGATTATTAAACTGCTTTCCAATAAAAACATTGGATTACTTGTACGCGGCTGAAAACTTTACGTGGATTCTAGAAGTATTTTCAATGTGCACCATACACACAATAAGGAATTATAATATAGTGGGCTCATTATTCCCTATCTTTAGTAACGTAAATATTGTCACAATACATACAACTCGCCATTTTTCAAGCGTTTCAAATTTAAATCATGAGTTCTGGGTTGGAATTGATTTTGACCCCGGAAATAAATCGTTTTTTCAAGAAAATCTCTTTAGGCAAAAATATCGGCCACTTTGTGTTGCAGAGACACGTTTGTCAGGATGGACCGAAGACTCACTTCAAGACAATGGTTTGGAATTGTACCTAGTGCAGAACACTGGTCAAAATATATCCCACTCTTTCATCCAGATTACAACCTGCTTCGAAGTTAAGAAATAGCATTGCTACGACAAAAACACTACGTGGAAGTTCTACTCCAGATACGCGCCACTATAAAAATAATAAATCTAGACACAGATGAGATATTTCTGCCGTGTCTAATATGTGGGAATGCAAACAAACTTTTTGTCCAATCTTCTTTTTCGTTGTCTGATTTCGACTTACTCATAATTCAGCCAACCCTACTAAACATTACATGTACTGCTTATACTCATGTGTAGACAAGTCATCTAATAAACAAGTATTGGGAACCTATTGCATGCATTCGTGAACAAGCACACCTAACACCAACTATTTTATCATTTCGATTGTATATTTACATTTGTATTTACGTACTTGAACGTGATCATTTGGTACTCAAGTGTTTGATTTGGTGTGAGCGGATAGGGTAAGAGAGGCTCACAATAAGTTTTAACATAGTCTCCAAAGTTAAACCTGAACAGTACTGGTTGACTGACTTTACAAAAAAACATTTTCATTGCCGCAAATAACTTTTGTTCTATGTGGGGACATTTACAAGCCTAATTTATGGAAAACTACCTTCAAGGCTTTGACGGTGCACTTGGCAGAATTAAAATACACACTGCAGCAAATTAATTATGTGGTACGATAGGTCTATCTTGTGTATGCAAACAAAATCCGTTTTTGTGGACGTGGCTACCTGCATTTAAGCTTTAAAAATGCGGACATCGCATTATTAAAAACATCGTCGACTTAATCAATTTTTTCTAATCTAGTTATACTAGTACTATGTTGAAGAAATAAATTTTGACACTAATTTTTGGGTCGACTAACAAAATTTGATGCCAAATATTCTTCTGAAATGGCTATAAAATAAGGACTGGTCGACTCTTTTATACTGACCCCTCCTGATGATGCAAGAGAAATATTTTAATTTGGGAATTGTTTATGAACTTACCTATAAAACTACCACTTCTAAAATTCATTTCCTAAGTTTTTTGTGGTGTGACATGTGGGAAAATTAAAGTTACGGAAAATTATCCCCAATACTTTTTCAAATGGGTGCTCATTATATTTAGCTTATCAAACCAAAATTTTAATATATTAAGACACACGAAAAATCAAAAGACCTGTTGGGTTTTCTATATTTGATAATTTTACTGCCAAACCGCTGCAGGGTGCTTTTATTTTGGTATGGCACTTATAAAAAATCTTGCAAAAAAACATGAATTAGTCCATGGCATGTCAAAGAGTTTTTTACTTTGATGAGTGGACATGGTTGTATTTTTTTAAACTTGAGAATTTCTTCCATATTATTTGAAAACATTTTATGAATTGCAACCAACGAACGGTATCTGAAAGAAGTGAAATGTGTGTATTTTTTATGTCATAGATTTTATGTGTAGCTTGTCAGTTAGCCCGCTTTGCCTTACGCATTGCGGTGCGTTTTCCGTCTCATCGTCTGCTGTAAAATTCCAACAGACGATTGGATCTTGTATTTTTTGTGTGTGTAGTAATTTGGAAGTGCGTGTGCAGAGCAAATAGCAAGGCTGCAACTTATTGAATTCTGTCCACTTTACGGTGGTATGTGTTTTTAATTGATAGTGAAGTTAATTATCAGTTTAAATAAAAGAGATAGATAATTGTTGACTGATTACACTGTGTTTTGTTTTTTTGTAGTTTACGCTACTTTGGTTGTTTATTTTTGAGAGAGATTCCGCTTGTTTAATTGGAGCGAGGACCATTTTATCGTAGTCATCATCACCAATCATAAACACCAATTACACCATTAGTGATCATAATTTAAATGCTTTAAACGTTTTGCTTTTCTGTTTAATGTTTTATTTCAGGTGGCATTGATTTCGGTTAGACAACTTTAGCCCCATTACAACAGTATCATATCCAGGTTTTGCACATCGATTGTTCATCACTGTATCAATTGTGTTTATGATTTCAAAAATTCAAAATACATTATGTGAGTTGCTTGTTTTATTTGGTTTCGGTTTTAAATAATTTGCATCATTGAAAAGTTAACTATTATGTTGGCAGTGCAGAATTTACTTTTTCTATAATTAATACATTCTAACAAGCAGGCCCCTGGCCTGTACCTCTACCTGTACATTTTAAATTCTGAAATTCGTCCTCAACTACAATCGAAGCCACCTTTGCCGGACCTGAGCAATAATTACCCATGGTTTGATTACATATTAAGTAGTTTACATACGGATCGGGTCTATTGTAATCAACTGTTGGGAATATTGTAAGTAGTTGATACTGAGGTGATAAATCTACCTCATCAACACATACTAAAATCCCATCCATTAACATAAAAACACATTCATAAGTAGCAGTACCGCTGCTGTCCAGAATTTGCCCACGAATTGTTACATCATATATATCGCAATTTGAGATTAAAGATTGTCTGCTGTTGACCACAGTCGGAAATAAATATACCCAGGGGACCCACAGATCTGAATTGTTGAATGCACACGAAGTAAGGAGCTTTAGATTAGCTTTAAACTTGATACACAAGTACCCATTCCGAGTATTTCCAGTAAAAAAGCTATCACCACCTTCAAGAAAACTCTTATAACCGTTACAATCAGCATTAGGCCAACTATTATCCGTGTTTTGATTCCTGTACCACGGAATCCGCCTGAATTATATTTAAAAGAAGAACATATTAAATCAAAATGTTAATAAAAAGTATAGTTTACAATAAACAAGTACCTTAACGAATTTCTTCTTTGAAAACCCCGGTAATTTAACCAAGGTATCCCGTTGACAATTGTCAAAGCGCAGACCAGTTCAACAAAAACAAAGAACTTCATTGCAGGATGCACGTAAGAAAACTACATAATTTTAAAAAATGTAAAAAAAATATTAATTTGAAAAAATTGATGGCAGTTATTGTTTATAATTAATTAATAAGTATAATTAACTCAAGTAAAATACCTTTTTTGAAGCTGAATTAATTTGAATCGAAAAGATTTTATAGAACAAAGAGTAAACAACTGAAAGATATTGTATATTTTGTAATAACTGTTCCAATACACTGCTGCAATATTGCGTTGGTAAATGGTTTATGGTTAAGTCTTTCAAATATGATCAACCAAGTAAAATAATATGATTTTTGACTCGATACTAAGCCATTAAAGTATAGAAAGCCAAATAAAGTTCATTCGCGTCGTATTCCATATTTCCTGCAAAGTATGCTTTTAATACAATAGACAATGGAAAAAACTTTCACAGCTTAATTTATTGTGCTATACTGTAAGAATGACTAAAAATCTATTTGAATGTTTTGTTTAATAAATCAAACTAAAGACTTTCCATAGTATGAATACATATGAATATACTACATAAATGCAATTTCTTCGTGGACGTAGGTGGGTTTAGACAGATCAGTATATATTATTTCGAGTAACATAGTCTGTTTCATAATTCCATAGCCAATTTAAATTAATTTTAATTTTTAGGAGAATCAGTAATTTAACAACAACTTGGCTACAAAATTTCGTATGGTAGACTATCTGTTTACAATAATTAAAATCAATTTTTTCCCACTTACTGTTTACCGCCAGTATGAACGGCTTTCATGTGCTTCTGCATGTCACTCAAACGAGCGAACAGCCTGTTACATGAATTGGATTTGTAAGGTCTTAAACCACTGTGCTTGGGAATATGCCGCTTTAATTCAGATTTGCTAACAAACGCCTTCTGGCATACTTGACAAACATAACGCTTAATACTGTTGTGTCGGTCTTCATGGTCTCGAAGGTCCCTAATTTGTGCGAATGATTTAAAGCAAATGTTGCAACAGTGGGGTTTTTATCCTGTAGGAGTACTAACATGGCTAGCTATACTATCACTCCCGGAAAAATATTAAGCGCAAATGTTGCACTTATGGTTCTTGATTCCATGATGAACCACATTAATATGCTTCTTTAAATTTCATTGTTCATTATAAGTCTTTTTGCAGAATTCACAAGCATTAGGTTTTAGACTACTGTGAAGCCGCATGTGACCCTTAAGGCTAGCTTTTCCTGTAAACATTTTGGGGCATTGTGAGCAGCCGAAGCGTTTTTTTCCAGTGTGCCAATTTTCATGTATTCGGAGACCACTACTGTTTGTGAACGATTTGTCGCAAATGTCACAACTAAAGGGCTTTTATCCATTATGGGTACAGATATGAAGCTGTGGTTCAGTTGGCATTACAAAATAACGGTCGCAAAAGTTGCAGTGGTGCGCTGCTTTAAAATAACCCTAATTGTAATTTTTCTGGGCATTGTTGGCAGCCATATATTTACCTTACATTGGATAAATTACGGATATATTTTTTAAGAATTTGTTAACGCTGAGATTGGATACTAATAAAACTATCAAGGTTTTAAAAGAACAATTATAATGCCACAAAAAATCATAATCATGAATAATTGTTTTGCTGATCAAAACTGCTTACAAATGATTTGCCTAATGACTTGTGAAATAAATCTGAATCATTGACCCAATTTTTGACGTAGGCTGGACTCAACAAAGCGAGAAACTTCGCGTATCCGCAAAATGGACTTCATCGCAAAAGCTTTTTTTAAATACCACAGCGGTGAAACTTCTCTCTTGTAGAGGTGAATATGAGAATGTTAATTTTTAAGCCAATGCTGACGGAACAAATTTGAAACATTAGTTACACTGAAATCAAATCAAACCTGTAAAACACACATAAAGGTTTTTAGATTTACAGTTATAATTGGAAAATATATAAACATAATAAAACATTAGATCATAATAATTAACTTATATAATAATGACATAAAATCTTATTTCAAAATTAAATGTGGTAATTTTAATATTTTTTACAAAAACTGTGTTACGTGGCTTTGCACGTTTTACTCGCATGTTTACAAAATTAAACTTTCAAACAAAGGAAATGTTACAAATGGTGTTTAGCAAACATAAATATTTTAACCCATTCATAAGTAATATGTAAGGTAGACTACAATCCGAAATTATTCGGCCTCAAAAAAGTTAAATTTTTTTGAGCTGAATTTTGTACTGATTCAGTCCCTTCATTTCCCGTGCGTGGCCATGTGTTTTCTTAATACAACTGCATGCCCAAACGCAGTTGAACATTTTTGACACTTGAAAGGTTTTTCTCCAGTATGAGTTCTCATATGCTGTTCTAAGTTGGCTTTAATGTAAAATTGTTTGCCACATAAATTGCATTGGTGGTTCTTGATTTTAAGATGAACTGCCTCCATATGTTTCTTTAGGTCTCCGAGGCGAGAACATGTTTTGCTGCAAATGTTGCATGTATGAGGTTTTAAACCGCTGTGTATCCTGCTATGAATGTTTAAGCTATGTTTGCTACAAAAATCTTTTTGACATTCCAAACACGTGTATCGCTTCTTGTCGTTATGTAAATGTTCATGTTTTTTTAGGTCACTTTTTACTGCAAATGATTTAGCACAAGTGACGCAACGATGTGGTTTCTCCCCACTATGTCTCTGAATGTGTCGTTTTAAACCAGTATTAGACCCCAGAAATTTTAAACAAATATGGCATTTGAAAGACGTTTCTGTTTGGTGAGTGTTCATATGCTTCTGCAAGTAGTCTTTACACACAAATGTTTTCTCGCAGTCAGAACACTTAAACTTGGATTTTCCAAGGTGCAGCAGCAGGTGGTTTTCTAAATTATGTTTCCGGGAAAACGACTTTTTGCAAAATTTACAATGAAAACATTTTTCTCCTGTATGAGAAGTAATGTGTTTTCTCAAATTGCTTTTTGTAGTGGAAGTATTGCCACACAAATTGCAATTGTACGTTTTTTCTTGAGTATGAGTTCGGTAATGGGTTAAAAGGTTGTCCTTTGTATTACAAGGTTTGTTGCAAAATATGCATGAGTAAACTTCAAGATGTATATTGGCGTGAGTTTAGAGTCTATAGTTGGAAATAAAAGCTTTCCCACAAAACGTACATTTGTAATTTACTTGAGCCATCTTGTGACTATAAAAACTCACTAAATATTCCAAAACTAGTTGAAATGGCTTGCTTGAGAAAACTTGCACAAGAATATTGCAATAATATTCAGAGTGTAAGAACTTTCTTTCAAGTACTAGTTTTCCATATGAAAATACAAATTAACCTATGTTTCGTAACACAAAGTATATTTTATTTTAAAGCCCTCATTTGCTTTAAACAAGTTTGATTTTTGGTAAAAAGGAAATTTAAGTAATAAACAAAAGTCTTGTTTTGTCACTGTGTTGATAAAGTTTTTTTTAGATAAGATTAAAAATATGTTTGATAAAATTATTTGTTTCACAATTACTTAAAGTATTTTATCTGTACACGATGTAAACAAACAAGTCACATTATAACTTTGAAGCAGTCTATATAACACAATATTTCGCACAAAACTGTCAACTATGAAAACATGAAATAAACAAGTGAACTTTATTTTTCTATGATAAACGGGTAAATATTCAAAGTTTGTGGAAATAACTTTGGTGGAATCCACCCACTTTACACGAATTTGGCTCAACAGTGAACAGAAAGAGTTCTGAATTCTTTAAAGGGAACATTGACGTTTCGAAATTACTAATTGATTGTCCTGTAATAATTAAGAAGGCAGCAGTTTCCTGATTTTTAAAATTTATCTCAAAACCCAATAGGGTTACCCGAGTCTAAGTTACTAAACTAGTGAAGCTATTAGATACTGCCTTCAACAAGTAAGCAACTTTCAACTGACTTTATTGAGTGAATCTCGTTTACTTCAGAATATCAATAACCACAGCTTCTGCTGCATATATGCATTGGTAGTACACAAGCTAGCTTTTAGAGAATGCACGTATGTATTTGTGCATGATTCAATTCATGCTGATATATACTTCTGTACATGTATATTAACTCTGCTATCCGTTGTACATATAATTGATAATATGAAGCTAAGTAACTGAGCCATCATTCTCATGATAAGTGGTGCGTTTAATCAAACACTAGAGAAAACTTGGGCAGCTAAATAACATAAAATAATCCATAATTCTCCTTCAAAATATAGGTTGAAGTCCAAGAAAAATGTATGCATAAGTACAGACATACAATTTATGCAATGACTACGTACTAGAAAAACTTTATATTGAGCTATAGAACGCGTTGGCATTAAATGAAGTTTTTGTAGATAATAAAAGGGTTCGCCAAAAGAAGAGCCTTATTTACACTTGTCGTGTTATGTCAAATATAGGTTTTAAACAAAAATGTTAATAAAGAAGGCAGTTTGCATTGGAATTCACAAAAATTGTAAACGTTTTGAGCTGTACGTGACTATTTCTTTTATCAGTATTTTTGTGCATACAGCCTTGCTGGAAACTACAGCTTTAGTTGGACATCTCCTATTTGAAGCTTCAAACAGTGTTAAGTACAATTAAAACTTTAAACCTAATTTTCTGAGCCAGCTTTTTTCAAGAATATAAGCTTGCGTACATTTAAAACCATATAGCATTATCATATACCGTACAAAAATGAACAGTTGAACTTCAGATATTCTTATAACATCTCCAATATAAGTAAATATTGTTATTGCATTATCAAGTACTTAATGACGGCTTTCTATTAAACAATGACTTTTTTACAAATAGTAACATTTCCTCTAACTCGTACGTAACGTTGATAGACACCAAATTTTTATTTTGGTCAGGTTGCCAACCAGTGATTGTATACATCCTATGTATTTCACAAAATGTGCTTCCTATACAACATTAGGTATGCGTAACACTTCCGTGTTAAAATAGGTGTGCATTATATTTTGTACGTGCGCATGTAGTATCTTGATGTATACATGTCCAGTCTGAATTACATATTCAACTATAAATGAACATTAAAAAGCTGGCGTGTAAAAGATTTTGGGCTCAAGTTTCCCAAAAGACGGTTTTTGTTGCCAGCTAACATGTCACTTAGAACACGTTGTGCCAAGCTGCTCAGCTAGTGTATGCTTCTGGATTAACATCTTTAACATTTTAAGTACAAACTGGGTACTTACATTAAAGAATACGTTCCCAGCTCTCACCCAATTGATTCCTGAAATGATTAAAATGCGTTAAAATCTGTGGTGCTGAAAATAGTAAAATGCTTACGTGACTTCATGTGCGTCAAGCTATATTGCTTTGACGTTTGATTTAGTGCATGCCAGTATTCGGCATTAAACAACAATCAAATAATACAAAAGCTGTCGAATATAATTTTTTTGTCATACTTTCAAGAACATGTGAGAAGGTCTTGCACATTTTGTCGGACTGTACCCGTCCTGTGGGATATGCCACTATGCTATGTTATCCCTCTGGAACATTTTTGCTTGTATGTTTCACTTCAAACCTTCATGCAATTTATTACTAAGCCATGTTATGTACTAGTAGAAGAACTCTTTAAGTTGCACATTACATCTGTATATTAATGCTCGTAGTTGTCCCGAACTAAAAAAAACATAGGAGCCAATACACCTAAAATTCTTTAGGTACCTCAAGAATTTAATGTGAAACAACTGTGTGTGTATTATAGAAACTGCAGTGGAGGGTGTCTACACTATTTATTGCGCACATAATCTCTTCTACTACAAAAAGGAAACGAAGCTCACCGATTGTGTACAATATACTTATCACAAGCTGCGATTTGGACATTGTTTAGATTCACGATCAACTTTTGTTTCAGTTCTCATACCTGCACAAACACTAACAGTGCCATCATTAGCTGCTGTAGTATGATTTTTATACCAAAATTGTTTATGTGTTCGTTTTTTTGTATTGTGACGGTTGAAGTGCAAAAATACCCCACGTAAATATTTTTCTTCCAAAATATACAATCGGACGTTTAAACTTTGAAACAAATAGAACAATTCTTGAGCCATTAATTTAACATTTAAAAGGTCAAGGCAATTATCCAGACAGTACTGATTTGTGAACCACTATTTCAACCTTCGAAAAATAACCGATTAAGATGGCTCAATCAAAGTTCGAATGTGCTACCTGCAAAAAAAATTAAGTTTAAGAGAACTTTGCAAACACACGCAGTAAGTTATCTTGAAATTCACCGGTGCGTATTTTGCAACAAAACATTTAATAGTATTTACATGCTTTTGGCTCACTACCACATATGTATAAAAGAAAAACCATATTTTTGTGATTTGTGTGACAAATCGTTTCCAACAATTTCTTGTTTAAGAACACATGTTACACTTTACACAGGAGAACGACCTCTTCTATGTAAAACTTGTGAAAAATCCTTCGCTCCTAACAGTAGCCTCCCAACACATACTGGCATCTCTCATCAGTCTTAAAACGCATCTCTCTTAACACATACTCGTTTTCGAAGTCACATCGTTGCAATAACTACAACAAATCATTTGCACAAAAAGCGATCTCCGGAAGCACCAACACCGGCACAAAGGCATCAAACAGCACAGTTCTCTTAGCAGTAATCTCTACGTTCGAATTTTTAAAAAACTTCTTTAACTCTCTGAAGTAATCATGAAAGCCAAAAATAAATACTGGCAAATTTTGGTATTCTTAATAGTTACTACTATGTCTCGGGCATTCATAATCCCTCCAGACCTACACAAATCCACCGGACAAATTACAAATAACTCGATATTAACAAGTGACTTACTTGCAACAATAATATCGACATATCCAATCAACAATGGATCGCTTTCGCCAAGCCTACCTACAACA
>JAQFXM010007575.1:0-11691 GCA_034693345.1 Entomobrya multifasciata
GAGCAAAGCAGAGACGCCATTCTTCTCCGAAACAAGAAGAAAGTGACAAAAATGTTGGCTGTTGTTGTGCTCATGTTTGGCATCTGTTGGTTGCCGTTTCAGATGTACAATTTTCTCCAAACAGTAATACCTTCAATCAATAATTTCAGATATATTAACATCGTTTGGTTTACTATTCATTGGTTAGCTATGAGTAGCTCGTGTTGCAATCCTTTCATTTATGCTATTTACAATGAAAAGTTTAAGGAAGAGTTTCGCCGGAAAACGGCATCCTGTTTTGGTAAGACGAGGAATTTGAGAAACCCAGTTCCTGTTAAAACGGTGTCCACATACTAGGTTGCTACATATGTTTGTTAGTATTAAGACCTTGTAATTTTATGATAAGTATAATTATAAAATTAGTTTATGCATGCTATTTATTTGATTGTTTGCGTAAGTATGAAATTAAAAACTGGCTTAGCTATCCAAAATTTCAAAAAAAATCATTTTCATATTTATTTCTGCACAATTGGAAACATGTCTCCCGCAATGAAACACATTTTACATTAAAGGGCAATTGAATTCACCAAAAACTCAATCTAACAATTCTTAGAAGCAGCTTTGTATGAACACATGTTGATGAAGTGAGCTGGAAAATTCTGTTTGTAGTTTCAATAAATAGTACTTTGGACATATAAGTAAGTACGAATATGGGCACTTGAATGTGTAATATTTTATTCTAGGTTGTGGGCGTATGTACACATGTTTTCACGAAATGAACACTGTGAAAGTACAAGATGCAGTATTGACTTCGTATAATGTACAATGAACTACTTGCTTTTGAAATATTTTCATCGTTTTATTCTAAAATTTAAAGAAAGTCGTACGTTTCTTAAGGAAAATTTAACTAGAGTTGAATATAGTGGTGGCAATCAAAATTGTAGTTCGGCATGATGCAAGTATTCAGTCATATTTCATAATTGGAAAATCGAACAACTAATCGAATTCTAATGTAATCAACGACTATTGAACATGAAAAATGTTGAACGACTAGAACGAATACATACACATAAAATTTACGTATTCATTTATTCAAGTTTTATATTTACGAAATTATTGAATTTATTTTGATGCAAAAAACGGTAAACATATCAAACTCACGGTGTGAACTAGTTGAAAATCGAGTTGAATACATTTCAAATCAAAGCATTTATTGAATAACAGTAGTGGAACCAATGGCGAAAATGGAATAAATTATTTCTGTATTGGAGTTGCTGCTATGATATTTTTAAGCAAATGCGCATTTTGTGGCCTTTAATAACGACTTTACAAATGACTTTTAATTCCTTTTAATAATGACTGCTTTTTTAGTGTTGCGTAACAAATCATACAACTATCATCATAAATGAAAGATAAATATTAAAACAACAAGATTGATATCAATGTGTGGGTGTGGAATATCTGTCATTTATATTTCCCTAGAAGTAAATTTATGAGTAGTCAAAGGACGCAGGAAATGTTAATACAATTATGTTCGATAAATATCATAAGATATAATTTCAATGGTATTGTGTGGATTGAAATATCTAGACAACTTTGATTGCAGGAAAGTTTCAAAATATATTTTCTACATTCCCAACACAGGTAAAATAAATACCGTTTTCATGAAATTTTGCTTCAAACAAATCTATCCTAAAGCATCATTCATTTTCAACAGTATTTTACCATATAAAGCATTATTGTTGGTTCATAGATCATATAAATAAAGTTTGAAATGATACAACATCAAAGCACAACAATTTAACTTCACGACAGAAATTAAATTACAACTCTGAAAATACAATTTATATTCGAGTACATCCGCGAAATTATAATTCAATATTACTTCTATTTTCCAACTGATGGAGATTTATATTTTACGACCTCTTGTCTGTGGAAATGTTCAATGTAAAATAAACAGATTTACTTCAAATAAATCAGTGGTATTAATTTAAAGTTAAATATATTACAACTGCATGTACAGGAAGCTGAAGTAGTAGATTTTCGGTATGGATACAATGATGCCTGATGTGCATGTAATGCGAGATAAGGTAATGCGATACACCATGGTGACGTTCACATCAAAACTGTTGCATTGAAGTTGGTTAGTATTGCAAAAGGACGTAACTCTAGCCCCACGCAAATATAAAACCAGTCTTAAAAAATGGGATTACATAGTTTAAAAAATGTTCAATTGGTGATCCAAATCATGGTTGCATTAATTTGTGAAACGCTTTTCCTATGTTTATTATGTGTTTAGTTTTTTTAGGTATTGGTAGGTGAGAGGGAGAATACACTTCACTTGAGTTTGTGATTGCAACAAGTTTACTAAACCAGAGATTGAATTCCGTTAGAACGTCAGCAAATCAACTGATAAGAATACTATGATGGGTGCCAAACCACTTCCTGATTGTACGTAGTACAAACTGAAAATAATGCTATTGAGCATGTCTGTGACAGAAAGCAAATTTTCCCTCTCTGTGAATTTACAAACAAGTTTATGTTTAAATGCCAAAGCGATAGCATCCAAATTATCCAAGTTGACTTGGGTGGAAACGAATATTTCAAAAGTATTTCATAGAAATAATATTGTTCGACGTGAATAAGTTTGGTTAGGTAGTTTAGCTGTTGGACTGACGGCGAGAATTATATGTTGCCATGAAATAAAACCGGACGAGGCAGCATTCTTATATTTCCAAAACACTAGTTTTACAATGGCAGATCTAGTTCTGGCGAAATCTGGATTTGTAGGATTAATCAAGTTACTCCAATCCCGATAACGTGTTATGAAGGTGTCCAATTACAAGTTGTTATCCAATTTGTAGTCTAAACGTTCATCCATAGAAATAAAAAACTGTTATTATTTGCGAAAACTAGTTAAAAATGGTATCGTCTTTCAAGACTATTAAAGCCATGCTTGCCTCACAAGGTGGTATTACTGGTCATGTTCACTAACAGCTACATAAACGATTTTTCAGTAATGACTGCAGTACTTACTCCGTGGATTAGAAAGCAACATGAACTCCATACAATTCTATATAATTGAATCGTAGCAAAAATGGGAACCCAACACAACAACGAAGTAGGCTTGTAACATGGAAAATCAAAATACGAAACCTATCAAGTAATGCCAAGAAAGATGTCGTTAATTTTATTGAACTCTAAATCGTGATATAAATTTAAGTTTGTTAAGTTTTACAGTTTTACAAACACTGAATTCTCTCTTGTGTTGTTAAGACGAATGTTAGCAGCGTTCATGAATCATGATGCACCAGGTAACAGGAATCGATTGAAAATACATGAAAGCTGACATGAACAATCAATTATTGTATAATACATATTATTTGAATCTCACCATTAGCATAACAAAATATACTAATGCTACCAATTGTACTATTTACATGTATTCGTAGCAAAATAAGTTTTATCTACTATAGTGCGGTATGTGACAGTTATATTTTGGATAATTTTCTAAACTCACAGGGAAAATTCAAACCAGCGGAAATTTATATTTTTGGAAGCAGCAGTCGAATAAGTGTGTTAGTTATTATACTTAAAATAGTAACAAAGTTTTTTATGTTAAGGTTTCCTACTTTAAAATCAAAAGTCTAATTAGACTTTCAATTCAAACTATGTTGCAGTAAACCGCATCCAAAAATTTTAAAATCCTGCCGATTGTACAATTTGGACCACTAATTCTAGTAGAAATATAATCACAAATAAAGAATATTTATGTTGTAGCACTTAGCTCCAAATTTAACTCATATTCCTTTTACAATACTGGGATACTTATTTCAGTCAAAACTTGTAGGTTAAGCTCGCAGTTGCTTTTGACAACCCAAACAAGTTTAGAGTTTAAAGTTCATCATGAAACAGTTCAAAATGTACAGTGCATTGTCAAACTATAAGTAAAGGAAAGGTTTTAAGATTCGACAGAGCTAAATATTGAATACATTCTCTGTACTGCATAACACTGTTTGCTTACGAAGTACTACAATTTCTCTTCATATCACCAGCCAGACTTAGTACAGCTTTTTAAACTGCAATTTACATTTTTATGCCTATTCGTTTTTCGGAATATCTTTAAAGTGCTACTTCTTCTGTTCTGCTTTGTAAAGTCATCTTTAGCACTTAAATACGAAAATTGATGAACTGAAATATGTCACTGCTTCAATTTACACTTACACGATGTAAGTACATAGTGGTATCTTTATATGTTAAAATTTATAATAAAAGTGTACTATTGGATGACGTCCAATTTGTTCATTGAAATTAATTCCTTGGAAATAATACACCAAAAAGGGAAACTTGAAACAACAAAAAGGCGTGATGTGCTTCTTAGAAATTGTTTACACAACCAGCCTGTAATTATTATATATTAAACATTCGTATAGTTTACACAGTAGGCATTTTCAAATGGTGCCATACCTTGTTCCTAGAAATAAGTAATGCTTTTGTTAATGAAGCCCAAAACAAATATTTGATATGGTTTTTGGTGAGACGTATCCATATACCAATTTTGTAACATGTAGAAACTAAATACTATGCGGAAATATAAAATTTCACAATGCAAAGTGCAGAATATTCACCAACTTTTAATATTTTGTCTCGCATATTATCTCATGTAAAATTTGTCGACTCTCCGGCAATTTGTTGAAAAGGAAAAATAATTTTCTGCTATTTTTAAACTTAATGCAGTGCACCATTACAAAATAATTAGACCTCACAGATGTTTTCAGGCACACAGAATGTTTTAGTCCTCAATTTTGTTAAACGTTTTCCATAAAATATTCCATATACTGTAATGTTATTCAGAGTTTTTGCAAAAATAATGTCAAATATGGTGTTTTGACACCTGTCTATTTCCTGAATTTCACATTATGCAATTGAAAGTTTTTTTAAAGATCAATACCAAAAATGTACGTATTTTCATTAATGCAAACAGAAGTTTATTGAACTCTTGCGTTTCTGACAGTTGTAAAAACAAATCAAATGCCTATTTAACAAAACGTATTGAGTGCTAATGTTGAAGCTAATGTTTTGACATCAATGCTTTTCCCTAAAAAATAAACCACCTATCTTTTTTGTGATTTCATCCAAGTATGCTTCCAGGAAAATCAATCAACCGTAAATGTTGAGCTTTTTATTAGACTAAACGTAAAAATTTCAAACAGAAGTTTTTTTGTGTAACATCGATTGACAAAAAAAGAAAAACACAAAAAACCTTCTTGAAAAGAAATCCTATTTACAAACAAAGACCTTTTTTGATATCATTTTCTCATTGTCTCAAACAAACAGTGTACGTCAGACAGTGCTTGTAGCAAAGTTTTTTCCGGAAGCAGACAAGAGCTGTGAGGAACGACGGAGCTTACATCAAGAAACCGATTTCGTCAAAACCAATAGCATGACTGGACATATGGATAATCACACTGATTATATCTTTCCATTCGTATGGTTGTCGTCAATTGGTACATCACACAAAGGTGCCATTATCAGCAAATCACAAATGTCTAAGGGACTCAATACGTTGATACAGTCCTAATGCAAAAATGATTATTTGGCCGTATTCGTAATCTCCGACAAGTAGCTGGTCATAATAAAATTCCTCTCGAAAATTTACGTTGTAAATATGTACCAACCACTGAAAACAAAAACCAAAGAGCAACATTAATGAGTTTCGAAGGGTCTTATGCGCAATTTCTCCCATTTGGTAGCATGGGTTACACATAAAATGTCTTAGAACGATTCATTTGTTAATTTGAAGGCTTGAAAGTAATTTATTTGAAATTTTTTGAAAATTTACCTGTCGAAATTGATCGATTTTGGTCGAAAAAATGGACAAAAATCACCATAACTTTAAAATTTTGCATTCGTATTTTTTGATGTTTACATGGTTAGATAAAACAAAAAATTCTGCATAACAGATATTTTTTAGTTTGTTGAAATCATTTCGGGTTTCGAAAACAAAGATTTGAAATTCAAAATTTTCGTTTTTTATTTATTCAAAAAAATTCTCGCGGCGAAGAAGGCATTTTTTCTGTTTGAAGTAGACCTATGTACTCTACAACTTCCTACCAAATATCAAGCATTTTGCTTCACGCGTTCAATTTTTTTTTTTAAGGTGGTTTTTTCGATGGTTGCCCGGGGCTGCCACCGTTGCCATGGGAGACTGGGGCTGAAAGTTTGTATTTCTTACTTTCCCATGATTCCCTATCCTAAGAACACCAAAAAGTTAAATTTGCTGACTATCGCGCATAAGACCTTTTGAAACTCATTAACGTTGCTCAAACGATTTTTATTTATCTAAAATTAATAATATGCGGGACTATAGAATGGACAAAATTGCACGTCTGAAATGGAAACCAGCAGAGGACAAACATTATCACAGCAGAATCCATTGTTTTAGTAATTTTCTTTTCTTAACGCAGGAGAAAAGCTTTTTTGCACGTTTCTTGGAGTTTGATTTCACCTGTTTTGATTCGAATTACATATAATTATGATACACTAGCTAATAAAATTTGCCTTTAATATTGGACGTTCTGAACATTATAGGTATAACCGGTACCGACGGAAAAATATGGCATATTAGTTCAAGCTTATTTCAACGTAAAATAAAATAATCAGCTTGAAAATAAAAAGAATTTTAAATACTGCTATGACCATGTTAGCTACTGCCAGGTTTGTCATGAAGAAAATAGTCAAAATCCACATTTGCTCCAATGGATACAAATAATGAAGTCAGTGATTTCAACAAGGATCGATAATGTATTCGCGTGGGATTTTTTTTTTGGCAAATTGGAGCTAACTAAAACTATCCATAAAACAGCAAGATTTGCAAGCAGTGCCGAAGCATATATTGTACAATGCGCAATGAATAGGACAACAACACACCAGCTCTACATTTTACCCAATGCTGTCAATGCCATGTTCCAAAATGGAAATTTGAGTTTTGACGACGAGTTATCTGTTGATACACATTTAAGTGACACTTGGGAATATTTGTATTGTCATGTAAACGTCAGATGCTTTAACATGAAAATAATCGAACGATTGAGTCACTTGGGGCAACACGATCACCTTCAAAATCAGATACACACTGGTTTCTTCTTTTGATATTCGGCAACTTTCCTTATCCATCTCCTGTTGTGCTTTTCATTTGCCAGACTCTCTTCACTAGTACTTTTATGACATTGATTGATTAAAGTACACGCTGAGCCAGAACTGTTTGGAGAAAGTTCCTGTATAGACAGTATTTGTTTCCATATTAGTAGGTGAGATTTTTCCAAGTCGTACTGGCATGATGAATTTCAGAAAAAGAACACATTGTCAGATTCAATACAGCTTAGAAATATCTGCACATCATATCCGCATAAATTGCTTATTTCGCTGTAACTGTGAAGGCTCAGTATCGTATTTACGCTACCATGGTACTGTAAAGGCGCTACCAGGAAAAAATCTTTGGTAGCGTATTTATGTCATCCGGTACTTGTAAATTATTTAAGTTGTTACGAGAAAAAGTTTTGGAAATCATATAACTATTTGTTATTCCGATTCAGCTTCTAAAATTCCGGAGTCGAATTCCCATTTGAATGTACGTTATAGAGTTGATGACAACAGAAACAACGCATTACATGAAAACGGGGCTTTGATTATAAACTGCAAACAAAATTGGAGAAAGCCAACGTCATTCTCTGCTATACGGAATGAATGAACTATCTCTGTGAATGTAGTTGACCGCTCAGTAAATGAAAAGAAATATTTAACTATATTGCTATTTTGAAATTATAAAGAGAATTGATATATTATGAAATACAATATCGCTTTAGTTTACTTTAAATCCAAAAACTTAGGGACATCAAGAAAGCAAAGCAATGAATAGAAAGCATCCAAATCAACACAATTGCCAGAAGAGTATTTCGCTTTGATAACATACATAACCTTTAATGGCTGCATCCCTGCTTTGGATCCGTGCAGTTCGATTTCTGATAATCGCACTGTACTTAATGTAGAGCTAGCCAATAACCCAGTTTTGCATTACATACAGTGCTGTCTTGTTGTCGGATGCAAATTTGTATTTGGGTGACAAGTTCTGAAATTGAGTACCTGTTGTGTTATTAGTGACATTGTAAAATATATCCAGTGTGATGTCAAATTCAGAGGATTTCATGGTTCAGCGTTTAAAATTAGACTACTATTTTGTCAGAACTTGTAACGCTAAACATATTGGGGTAATGTGATTCCTGTGCAAATCAGAGCTGCAATGCTTTCTCTTTTTGGTATTAAACAAGCAAATGAAAGTGAAAAATTTGCTTGAAATAATTTAGTTCACTTATACGGAGAATCATAGATGATTTTGCACTTTTCTACTTTCGTACTATTCCCTAACACTGCTTTCTGCTACCAGTGGAAAGAATATGTAATCATTTGTGAGAGTAACGATTCAAGTTGATGTTTTACCCTAGAAAATATGTTATTCACAATATAAATACGTAATTACTATTACTTGGGGTTTAGATTTGAATTCACGTGTGTTGCGAACAAATTCATATGTTAACCAAATCAGGCTTACGTACTGGTAAAGTAAATTAAATTTCGAGTAAATTTTCGAATTGTTTCGGGTATTGAAAGACTTGCAATTATACTCTTAAATTAGTTTCTTTAAGAAAAAGGCTACTTTTTTAGTTCCTACTTACCCCATGTACTGACGAGTAGCTTGTTCTCTGGAGTTTATATTAAATCAGTTTACAGGTATCGGTTGTTTATCAAATTCTCTCTAATATCTAACTTCAAAATTTCAGCAAATGAACGAATTTCCAAAAAAATATTGTTTAACGAAATTAAGTATTTAGAATGCAAATTCATAACTTGTAATACATTTTTAAATAAGGTTTTAAAGATGTAAGGTGCATGGAATAGTTAAATTTTCATGCGAATCTTAATTTTAGCAAATACATGCATAATAAAAAACTGTACTTGTTAATAGCATCTTATCTTGCCACCTAATAATGACTAAATGAAAATGAATTTAAAAATATTAAGCCCTATACTTTAAAAACCAAAAATATCTGTATTCAATATGAAAACAATTCATAATAGGCAAACAAAATCAATTTACGAAAAAGGAAGTGATTGCTTACATATTTACTGGTGTGAACTAACACCGAAATTTCCAGGTGTTGCATTTTTGGATTAATAAATCAACAAATAAATTACAAAAATATTTTATGCAATTTTTTAATGCAAGGCAATTTTGTTTGTCTACAGGAGTCGTAATAATAAGAAGTAAGGTAAAACCAGTATACGCAAAACATTTACGTGCCTCGATTTATCCGATATATTTTGTTGAAGTTTCAATAATTAAGTAAAAACACTGTCTATTAATATCAACATTTTTGAAGGACAGCATCCACCTTGAATGTTAACACAATGTATGAGTATTAGGTATTAGTTCAGCCAACAAGTGCGCAAATATAAATACTCCAAAACTCATGACCTGGAACTAAATACTAACTAGTACTTGGACAAACTTAGACAAAACATGAATATCAATAAAATTTAATTTGAAAGATGGAAGGGAGCACGATTTTATGTTCGAAGCCAATAGTACACAGTTTTACTCCGTTGCTGCAAAAACTGTACTATACAACACCAACTTACTTCGCTTTCCCTTTCATTATAAAGTCATCGCTTTCTTTTTGGTAATGGATTGTGCCTGCGATCTATAGGCTGCCAGTTGCACTCCCTATCTTTTGAAGAGAAATGAAGATTTGCAGCAAAGCACTACAGATATTTGTGTAGTATTTGTAACTTAAAACACGAGCGCAATCAAGTTTTTTCTTATTATAAACACTTTTGAGCAACTACTGATGAAATTTTCAAACCAAAAGGAATATGTGTTTCAATTGGTTTTCTTTGTTAAACAATACCAGTAAAAATAAACTGTATAATATGCTTACGAATTATTTTAACTTCCATTTCTATAAGGTATTGTTCAATAACATTTTGAGGTTTATTCCATATAATACTAATTCAAAAACTGTATCCGTTCTATAATATTCCGAATTGTAGATTGTGAACGTCATAAAATACAAATTGATAGACGAAATATCAAAAAAGTTGTTTCGTTAACAACAATGCTTTACACATTGGGCAATCAAACCTTATTACATAAATACTAGGTGATTCCAATCAAACTTTGAAAGACGCAAAATTATTCAATAAGTGATCCTTAAGCGTTTTGCTTCGCTGTAAAACACTATTGAGCTTATTGACTATTAGGTATAGGGGATAGTTTTTATCCATTAAAACAAATTTGAGTTAAATATGGTCAGTTAATTTTTAAACCAAACTCAATAGCAAAACACGAGGTTTAAAACTTGATTTTTGGTTATTGTTAGATTTACTCAAAACTTATCTCCAAAGGTAGTGATTTTGCTATAAGCATCAAAAATAATATAATGGCGTTCTTTGTACGATGTCGATTGTATAACTTATTTTTCATTCAGGAATTCAAGCGGTTAAGTCATTTCGTTATGGCACTCCATACGTCGCTGGTCCCATCTGATTCGATTCACCCTATGAAATTTCTAGAACTATTTTTTTACTTCTTAGTGCGTTCCATGTTTTAGAAAAAAATAAACATTTTCAGTTCTATAATTGTGCATGCCTTGTCATATTTTGTATGATATAGACTACAAATACAATTTCGGCAATTTGACTGCAGTTTTAGTACATTGACTTTTTTGCAGACTTTAAAAATATTATGGTCCAACTGAAGTGATTACGTTACGGTTACGCAATGTATGACGCAATGCTTAATGCATACGTTTAAATATCTTATTTGCTTCTCTGGGCTGATTTAAATTACACAGTTCAGCTTTTGTTTATTAACACAAAGTATATTTTCTGATGTCACAATTACCAAGCAGCTGCTGAAAAAAATTCTGCAGGACAAACCAAACACAAATTACCTTTTTACACCTTTTAAATGGTTTATGAATAAAATTGTTTATACAGTCACTGGAGCGATTCCGTACAAATAAAAAAATACAAAAACCAAGTTCATTATACATTTAATTTAGATGGGCAAAGAATTTTAAACACTAATACGATAAACCATATAGCTCTCAAAATATAGGAATAGTTTTTGTGTTTCATGTAATCATAATCATATGTGCTGTTTGTAAATCTTTCATTATTTTGAATGTTTTTAGACAAATAAGCCAATAACGGATGATATAAAACCATTGAGATATTTTCGGACTTTTAACGTAAAGGTGTACAAACGTGAAGACCCAGAATTTTATTTCATTCCAATAGATATTTTGATTAGCAGTTGACACAGGCGTACCTAACAAATATGCAATATTAACATCGTAAAAGAAAACACCGTTGGGAATATTTGCTGCAAAACGGTTGGCACGTTATTCGTGAGAAATTCGTATTTAGCTTTGATATATGCATGCAAACAATTGTATTATTCTACACTTGTCAAAAAGATTGACATATTTGTATTCCAAACCAGAATCTTAAATCGGAATAAATAATAATGCAAATCAAAATAAAACAATTCTTAAAAACCAGTACTAAACAAAAAATACATTATGTTCCAAAATATATAAGCCATTATTATTATCTCAATGTCAGTGCTCAGTTGCAATGTGAACGTTAATT
>JAQFXM010007576.1:0-11688 GCA_034693345.1 Entomobrya multifasciata
GTGTCCAAAACCCCCTTGGATATGATTTTTGTCTTTAAATTCTAAAATTTAAATTTTCCCGCCTATTTTCAGTAACGCAGTGTTTCAAATTTTTAATCTGATATCAAATTTGGATTCTACGTGTCCAAACCCCCCTTGGATATGATTTTTGTCTTTAAATTCTAAAATTTAAATTTTCCCGCCTATTTTCAGTAACGTAGTGTTTCAAATTTTAAATCTGATATCAAATTTGGATTCTACGTGTCCAAACCCCCCTTGGATATGATTTTTGTCTTTAAATTCTAAAATAAAACAAACAAAAACAGGTGACGGTGACAGTTCATACACAGGGACACCCATCCAGAGCTTGGCTTAACTTCACGTTAGCCAATAGGAATCGAGTCACCGACGCAGACAGCTATCCAATTCACGTGTCTTTTACTATTACTAGATATTTGCTCGAAAAGGACTTTATTGATAAATTATCATTTGAAATTAAAAATAATAATTTTCCCCGCTGGCGTCCCAACCACTTAAATGTCCAGCCTAGTGATCAGCTGTTTTGTTTTAAGCCTTGGGCTTGTTTGGGGCAACGAAAATACAAACCGCTGTAGTCAATAAATTATAAATATGGTGGTTTTTTAATTGTAATCAGTTAAAATTAAAAAATTATGGATCCGGAGGAGAAAAATTGGGAAGATAGATGGGCATGCAATTTGGCAATGAGGAGGAGAATAGTCAGTTCAGTTGACATGATAAGAGGAACAGCCAAAAATGTTGGTGAGCAAATTGGTAGTGACAGATTTGAGAAATTAAAATGGAAATATTTTTTAATGAATATTTAAATTTACAAAACTGTAGATTTATTTAATTTTTTGCCTATTTAAATCGCAAATTGGTTTAATAAATTCGAAAGGGATGACGGATAACATGTTGAGAGGGCGTGAGTGGCGAAGATGATGGAGGCGAGGATAAAAAATCCGTTCGATAAATTCATAACAGTTTAACTACTACAATTAACTAATTATTGCTAGTTTAATTGATGTGGTTCGGTTCAGGTATAGTGGTGGTCCCAGCCTAGTCTTCTTGTCAATTGTGCACCCATCGCCCATTCCGGAATCAGATCCTCTTCCGGAAAATGTAAAAATAATTAGTTAACTGCTTACTTTTTATTTTTAAACTTATTGCAGAATATTCACAAAAACAAGTTTTGGGTAACTAGAAATCCGCTGATTGTTGGACTCGGCTGCTGAGTGGTCGTGGCAAGGTGGCCGTGGTGATGTTGATGATAAATAATTTAGCTAAAAAATAAACAAGCATGAAAAATGAGCGAACCTTTTTTGAAATTACCACAAAAATTGGCTCCAATTAAAAATAAGTGAAATAATTCGTTACCATAAATTGATGTCTCTCGGATCCTCCTGCCTCTGGCGATGATAATTATTGTCACCTGGAAAATAAAATCGCCTTTAATTTAGAATTACGCACAAAGTTATTTTTACACAGAAAAATATTCTATAAACTATTAACGCGGCTTACACTTACTTAATTATAATTAAAAGGACTCTCTGATGACCTTTTTTGAGTTTACTCGTCGTGGATGGATTGGATGGATGGGAAGTGGGGCTTTTGAAATTTCCATGTTTTTACCTTGAAAATACAGCACAAAATAAAATAATGTTAATTTACAAATTAATTAAAATATTTTACGGCAATAACATCAGTTAATTTTTACGTAATTATTACGTAGATAGAAATTACCTGCCTGCTGACAATGTTGTTTGGGACATTTGATGTGCTTACATGATCAGCTGATTTGACCTTCGACTGAATTTGTTGTCATTTATGTTTCAAGATATTGAAGCTTATTAAAAATGGATTGGCATAGCATACTACAGTACAGTACTGTTTTTTGTCATGATGCACGAAGGAAAAGTCTAAGATTAAAATTGGAGATTAAAGTAAAAACAAAATAATTGTTTTAAATTCCTTTAATTATTTTAATTAGGCTAAAGTGTTAATATTTATTTAGTATTTTTTTGTATTTGATGCTCTATTATTTTTCTTTATAGAAGATATAATTTCTTTGCAAAATGGGCAATTTATAGCATAAATTGAATTATGTTTTTAAAATATGACGACAGAAATACTACGGATAATAGCTTTTATTTGTAATTAGGTGAGTCGATGGTTCTTGTTGCTTTTCAGAGTACAAATTGGATCATTCCCAAAGGTCTGGATTCTTTTGTGCGGGTGTTTGACCCTCATTGTTTTTGGCATGAATATCAGCACCCATTTCAATCAGCAATTCTTTCACTTCTTTATTCCACTCGCATAAATGTAGCGGTGTGTTTCCATCATCGTCTCGATCGTTCACTCGAACTCCCTTTCCAATCAAGTACTTGATTACTTCAATACATTCCACATCGCATTCATCAGCAGCACAATGGAGAGCATTTCGGCCTTCATTATTTTTAGCTTGTACATTTGCTCCATTTTCCACTAAAACCTCCACTTCATCCAAATTCCCATTATATGCGGCAACGTTTAAGGGAGTCCATTCATCTTTATCGCGAGAGTTGGGATCCAATTTCAATGACAACAAGTAACGCACCATATCCACTCCTTCGTTTAGCGCAGCAACATGTAGCAAGCTTCTATTAAACCAATCCCTCGCTTTGTAGTTCACTCTACGTTCGACAAGTTGCTGCAATTCATTCAAATCGCCTGCTTCGACTGCATGAAATAGAAACGATTCTTCCCACCTATCCTTCATGCTGATATCCATTCCAGGAATGTTGAGCAGCAGCTCAATTGTCTCTGGCAAAAGTTTAACCCTACCCATAATTGCTAGCAGCGGATCAATCCATTTATCACATTCAAGAAATAAATATTCGGCTTTGCAGTCCGTCAGAAGAAATTGAACTAATTCGTGGTAATCGCTGGGTGACTTGCCAAAAGTGGCAGACATGGCACAATTATAACTATATTCATTTACATAAGTTAGATCTGCCCCAAATTTGACCAGCATTTTAAATAACCTCACAACTAAATATTCTGTATACAAAATATGCGGAGTTTCATGAATCAAAGTGGGGTCTTTGCTCAGCAGTAAATTCAGAATGTTTTCTCTTTTCTCAATGCCTTGCCAATGCCCCTCAACACATATTTTCAAAAGCTGTTGGTTTTGAAGTGAAACTTTATTCAAAAAAACTCCACAGCTTCAAAGTTGAAATTTCTGACTGCTAGTTTTACCAACGTGCAATCTTCATCAAATGTGTTAATTGGACAAATGTCTAACTTAAGTGCTGCTGTCAAAAGGTGGATGCATGCATGAAACATCTGACTGGTTGATTTTTGGATACAGATCCTTAAAATCTCATGACTGTTCTCATCTGTGAAACATGCACGAATCCAAGTGTTTTCACATTTGGCCAAGGCTCCGCTGATTAAAAGGAAAACATTTAAAAAATTATGCTGACAGCATGCACACAAAAGCGTAATGAATTCTTCGTTTCCAAATAAAGACAAATTTTTGGAAATTTGGATTTTAAGCTCTTCAGAAATATCAACATCGCCAAGTAAAGAGTTCAAAAATTTCATAATCACAGGATACATGAAGTAGTATTCTTGATATTTTAAATCCATCCATTTTGTCTTTTGGCATTGAAGAAGCAGCTGAAACATTGATTTGGTCTCAGGGGTCATTCTATTACTGATGCTCCAAACCAGAACACCTTGAAAGAAAGTACGCTTCCCTAATTCGTTTATTTTGGTAGAAAAATATTCCGCCACAAGATACTCAGCAAATGTACGATGAATAAATTCAAAAGTTTTCTCTGAGGATTTCTGGAGGATACCCGCAGATGAGGTCAATGGAGATGTCAAAAGGTAGTCAATGTTCTTAAACTTGCTCTGTTTATGGAAATAATTTTTCGGGAAAAGTAGCCGGAGGGCATGCCAAATATGAACTAACTTGACCTTATCAAACTCTTCTTTGTTTTCTGAAACGAAGTTAATTTTGTTTTCGATAAAGTTTCGATACATTCCTGACATTCTCAGTGGGACATCTAAAATTCTTCCTGATTTTAATGAATGAATTGCTGCTTTCTCTGAATAAATCTCCGCGATTAGCTGACACAAGAGTGGGATCCCAGCTATTTCCTTGTCATTTTTTGTGAGTGACTTATTAACGGCTTCCAGACAAGTGGTGGCATAAGTTTGAAGTGGTAACTGGTCAGAATCAGGATAGTTGTTTTGCCAGAACCGAACTAAATAGTCGACTTGGTTTTGCTGGTTGAATGGCAAAATGTCATAAGCTACTACGCCAAGACTCCACTCCAGTGTTTGTCTCATGTGAGCTCTTGATGTGATGTACATCTTGACGGTTGGGAAATTCGTTTTGATCAATCGAAAAATCTGCTTCATCGAATCAACTTTGTCGGCAGGAAGTTCATCAAAACCATCAAAAAAGATTTCAACCTGAAGTAGCTCAGCTTTAACCAAATAAATTAGCAGCTGTAGATTTTGCTGAGAGGGACAAATATACTTAAGCACGCTGATAAGTGATACTTCGGCTTCTAAGCATGTATTTGAGTTATCTGGAAACCAATCTTTGGCAAACTGAGTTAGCTGGAAGAACACAATAATTCTTCCAGTACATCTTTCTGTCATGTGGCGAGCAATGTTTGCGAGTAAAAACGTTTTTCCCATCCCTGGGCTATCACAGATGCAAACGCTTGACGATGTGCAGTCCTCAGAAGTTCTCTGTTGCAGAAAATCATCTTCGGTCATGTAAATACGTTCTTTTTCGGAACCAATTTGCCTTAAGACATCAGATCCTGAAGAAGTATCTTCCAAAATAAAATCTTCTTCATTTGATTCATAGTTTATCAGGTGGATTGGAACTTTACAAGTTTTCTTCAATGGACTCCAGTCCTCATTTTCTTCTAAGTAAATGAAACGACTTGTTAGTTTGATTAGCTGGGATGCTGATGTGGCTGTGGAATGGGGCCTGGCTAACTCAGATAACTGGTATCTTGAAAAGGAGTTCTTGAAGACGAATACATCTGGACAATTCTCTTTGAAAATTGAAACTTTTAGCTTGATTCGGTTTGATATGAATCTGGGAACGTAATAAGGGGGTTTGGGGGGTACCGAGTTTGTCGCGAGAACAAACGTTCTTTGTCTTGTGACGAATGTGTCGTAAATTTCCAGTTCTGGGAGACAGTCTTGAAATATTTGCTGAATTCGTTTGTAGTCTGCAGATGGAAAGAATTCATGTATCTTAAACTGTTTCCCATGTACTTCAATGACCATATCTTTGAAATCTTCAACATTGTTTGATAT
Organism: Entomobrya multifasciata; assembly: GCA_034693345.1. Lineage (NCBI taxonomy): Eukaryota > Metazoa > Arthropoda > Collembola > Entomobryomorpha > Entomobryidae > Entomobrya > Entomobrya multifasciata. The sequence continues at coordinate 5,329 of JAQFXM010007576.1, forward strand.
GCCCAAATACGTCAATGGTTTGCTGAAGACCTCGTGTGGAACTCTGATTAAAATGGTGAAAGCTCCACTTTGATTGGTATCTACCAGAGCATCATAAAGTGCTCTGTACGCACCTTTTCTTGTCAGTAACATTTGAAAGCAAAGTCTAGAAGCCTCCATTTCTCCATTTTGTTTGTGCACTGCATCCTAAAATATCAAGTAATATATTAACAAATTAACATTCATAACAGTTGGATTTATAAAGAGAAATTTGGATGATATTTATGACAATTTCTTTTGAAAAGAATAAAAGATTTCAATTTAGTTACCAGTTTATCCACATCAGCTTTACACAGTATTTTTTCAGCGACAAGCTTAGCCTTCATAGAGCAGTTAAGTGTGGTCAGGTCAATTAACTCTGTTAGGTTTTTGGTGATATGCTCTCGTTGCCAGTACTCCATTTTATCTTAAATGAAATACATAGAATTTGAAAAAAATACTGTTTTTACTCTGAAACATTTTATGAATTTAATTTTAGACTCATGACGCCATTAGAAGTCAAGCGCAAGAAAATATTGACGTGAACTCGTTTTTATGTTATTCCGACACGATGACTCATCAAAACGTCAATGACAAAACTGAAGCATTTCATCAACCAGGGCCTTTAAGTACTACTACAGATTTTTAAAGTTAGAATTTATATAGGCATATATTTACTTTCTATGAATGTGTTATTGGAAACATCAAATTAAACGTGTGTGCTGTTATATGGTCAATAACCTTAAATGGTAATATAAAGGATTACGTATTATTTTGTAAAAATTTATGCAATGCAAAGCAGGAGAGAATGATGCATTGGTTATTAGCGTGAATGCTGCTTGAGTATTTGTATAAGAGCTACGTAGTAGTGACTGGTGCAATGCAAACAATACATTATCAGTCATTTTATAAGTATTGAATGATGCCGCAAGCGGCCAATTTATCTGTGATTACTGATAAGGTATTCGTGTAAGTTGTTTAACAAGCAATTTTATGCATTCGTAAGTTAAATTTTTGAAATGTGAAACAATGACAAGTCTTTTGTTTTAAAACACTTGACTTTTTTACCTTCAAATGTGTATTTGATATATTTGTGATGATGATGCATGCTAACGTCAGTTTAATTTATGTATCATTCATGATAGTAAAAGCTACTATTAACAAATATTACTGCTTACCTTGAAAAGTAAAACAAGGTTATGAAGCAGCAAAGTAGAATGCCGGGTTGATTGCAGCTCTTAAAAACTTTCGTTTCTGGGATGCAGGCTAAAGTCAGCTCAGTTAATTGCCTGAAAAATAAATAAAAGTGGATTATATGAATTATTACGAAGTATTGGCATACATTTATCTTACATAAATTATTCTGATTTGCAATTATTAAGCTAAAAATACTCTTTTGTGTATGTCAATATCCAGCATATTCAAAAACAATCAGAAATGTTATATGTTCTACAAGCATGTATTTCACATTAAAGCTTTCTCAATATTAAAAAGAGTTTAAACAAGTTTTTACAGGATAACAACAACGTGCTGCATTTTTTCTTTCAAATGTGTTAAAAAACAGTTTCGTTATAGCCTTACGCCAGTCAAACTATGAGAGCGATGGGAAAACCTGCGTTTTTCAATTTACTGCTACATTCAAATTACACTTCAGTTGGTGATTTCGGCAACTGCTATCCATCATTTGAAAATAAGGCTCTCATTGGCTTCCCTGGCTATTATATAGATGTTATTCAATGACTTGATATATTTCGTGAAGAGTTAACGTATTTGTTTCCCAGGCTTATAATATATTGAATAAATATCCACCGGTAAAAAGTTAACTGATAGAAGTTTTTAACAAAATAACTAAACTTTTATAGAGTAGATAATGTGGCCATTTGATGACACAGATTAGACCAACGTCTTTTAATTTTTTTTTCAAGAGAATAATAAGACACTGATACTCCAAAGAAGTATAAAGCCGCTACATATTAACCAAAATAAACTTGGACATATCAAGTATGACCCGGAATTTTCTGAAAAATTTTACAAACGCTGAGACACTGAATCTTATTACACTAAAAATTTAATCTACTTACATGTGAATCAGTATATTGAACGGAAGTTTGTGAAACTGTTAAGAAATTTTAAACAGTTTGGATTGAACAACTGCAGCCACAAATTCTGTCTTGATTTTTCATGAAACCTGCAAAAGAAGAAATCTTTTTAAGCATAGTTTTTTTAGCCGAAGGTCAATGTTATTTTTTATCGTAAACAGGTAATATGACAGTTACCTCTACTCATGGACATACAACGAACTTACTCTACAACTTTAGTGAATGTAATTATGTAATGTTTATATGTATAATTGACTAATGCCCCAATTTATAAAATTAAACACATAACTCGCCAGTTAATAATTTCGCAAGAACAGCAATTTTTTAAATGGGTCAGATGATGTGGCAAATACTACTTTATAGTTCTGTTGTCACGGTAGAAATGATCCGACTGGCATTAAATTTGTCACCTCATTTAAAAAATTGGTTTACGTCATGCAGTCTGTTGATTTTTTAGATCAGCATGTATGACAGATTCAAGTGGAATGATTTATAACTATGTGTAATAGACCGCGCAGTGAAAGTTTGCGTAAATATGCATCAGTGTTAACCATAAAAGTTGACTGAAGTGGATAAAAAACAAAATTTACGTATGTATGATAAGAAACTAAAATTACACAAATACATTCATCTGTGTACATATAAGTCAGGATAACCAGTCATCCGCTTAACTTTCAATTTTATTTTTTAATGCGTACACTCAGCTAACTTGAGTATCAAGTTTTTTTGTTATATTTGTCGCAAAGGTGGTTTACCTTTTTCCGCATGGTAACCCAGTTTTATGTATGTCAACACTCAATCATGTGGTTATCGCGTAAAATATATGTTGCGCAACGATCTCAAAAAGAAACCAGTGTAACTGATATCAATAAAATACATGAATATATGGACTGTTTGCATAACCTAAAAATGCCGTCCAAACTTGCTTGTTGCCTTCGTTGGAGTAAATGCGCACAAATGTCGAACAAACAAGGCTACGTGCTCAAATAATTAAAATTTGTGATAAAAGCTGTCAATCAAGTTTAAAAAATGTTTCAATCAAAAGAGCTCAATGACTCCATGAATAACACAATGGAATATGCTAGGCTTCCGTTAGATTTCCCTTAAATATACATATGAAAAAATATAAAGCCAGGTTTGTGATCGTCTTAGATAAATTAGTAAATCATATGAAATTTTTACACGCAAATTAAAATTTAAATACGTTTTTATACATGTAAATGCTGACGTTATCCCTGATGGAGATTTTGTACGTTTTAGGGAAAAATAGGACGTACTGAAAGGTTATTTTGTAGTTGCATTAATAAAATGAATATTCAATGTGTCAAAACTTTTAAGAATATCAATTGGTTATGTTGTAAACAGATTATAAAAGTACTTCTTCCTCGTTAACACTTCTTTTGCTCTATAATGAATCTGTAGGTTTAGTAATTCTGGTGTTATTTTTAGTTGGTAAATAGTTTTAGTTTATTAGTTCATTCAAAGGAAGTAACATATCTTGCAGCATTGTCACACGTTAACAATGCTGTAAATGATACAGATAAAAATAAGTAAAATAAAATCTAAAAGTTTACAGCCAATTAAAAACAAAAGGGATAGAGTATAAATGGAACAGAGGCCCAAGCAGCCATACCGGCGCTGTGGATAAAAAATGAAAATCTGGTACAATCGCTTAAAACTAAGAGGTTAACTGATTATTTTTCACGTAGCATTCTGACTAGGGATGGAATGATGACTTACGGTAACGTTCGAATTTGGTCGGTACTGCCCTAAAGCTGTACTTATTTCTGTTGTACCTACTACTAAAACCTTCAGGTCTACTAATCATGTATTTATCAAGCCAATGCTTGTACCTATCGTTTTTTAATGTCTTAATTCCAAAGTTATTTAATAGTATTTTCCACCTTTCAGTTAAACATATTAAGTCACAAAATTTACAAACGTCAAGATAGTTAGTAGAGCTTACATATTTTTTTGTTATTATGCTCAGAGCACGTTTTTCAATACTTATAAGTTTTTTTGTTTGGATAATAGAGAGAGATTTAGCCCACAATACACAGCAATACTCAATCACGCTTCTAATATGGAGTGCGTACATAGTGACCAGTTGAGGAGTTGAAAGACCAAAGCATTTAAGTTTCCGTAAAATATGAAGTTTTCTACAAGCCTTATTATAAACCAAGTCAATATGGTCACCCCAATCCGCCTTCATATTTATTAGTACACCAAGCAACTTGCTAGCATTTACTTTTGGAATCACATCACCATTTATAATTATATCTATATTACTAAATTTCTTTCCTTTTGAATTATCAACAATAATTACACTACTTTTTTAGAATTTAAACACATTTTGTTTTTCATCATGCACTCATTTAAGTCATTTACATAATCACTCATTTCAGGGGTTTCATTATACCTAACTGACTCTGCAATGCACATGTCGTCCACGAATGCATGCATTAAATTTTTCGGTTTTGCATGTTTTTCACAAAATGTATTTAACAACTCATTAACTAATATAATAAATAGCAAAATTGCAATTTTAGTTCCTTGAGGTGTGGAATTGCTAATTTGAATGAATTTAGATAAATTATTCAAATATCTTGTACATTGTTGTCTATTTTTTAAGAACTCAGCTACCCACATAACATCGCTAGATTTAATTCCAATTTCAAGTAGACATCGCATCAAGTTTGTATGGTCAACCAAGTCGAACGCTTTTGAAAGATCAAGTAAAACAATTATTACGTACGTATTTGGTTTTTCAAGCGACTTGTACACGAAATCAAATAACGATATCAAATAGTGTGATGTTGAAGATTTTTTAATGGCTCCAAATTGGTTAGGGTTTAATTTAGAAATAACTTGATTGTATATTTTGTAAAACATGAACTCTTCCATTATTTTACAATAAACATTTGTCTGCGTGATGGGTCGTAAACTGTCAATGCTAATGTTAAATAAATCCTTTGGGACTGGGGTTGTGTAACCATTTTTCCACTCACTAGGAACACAGATATTACTAAAACTAAAATTCACCACGTGCGTATAAAACGGGACTATATGTATTGCTGCATATTTTAGAAACTTTACTGGGAGAGCACCAGGGACATTTGACTTCCTCGCATTCAACTTTTCAAAAGAACACAACACCGCTAATTCATTTACACTGAGTATGTCATTTGCATTTATTTTTCCGTAACATCTATCCTGTAGTGGCTCATATCTGTTGTTGATTTCCGCAAAATACGAATTGATTTTGTTCAAAGTATCTTTGATGCTCAACTTTTCACTCAAAGCAATTTGTTCCACGGGAGACATTTTTGTTTTCAGGTTACATATTTTATTTGCGATGGAGTGGATCGACTCAACTTTCGTTTCAATTTTTAATTGAAGAGATTTGCTAAAAGACTCTTTAGCTTTCTTTATTTCACTGTTAATTTGCTTTTGTAGTTGAATTGACTCAGGTGAACTTTTTGGGTACCTTTTACGTTTAAGAAAAAGATCCTTTAACGAATCAGTTACCCACATATTATCATTTGCAGTTACGATTTTTTCCTTCTCTTTAAATGCAACTTCAAATGCATTATTCATTACTGCGTTCATGTACATTACTTTAAAATCTATACTATTTGACTCATAGAAAGGTTTCCAGTAAAAATTCTCAACAAGAAAAGCAAAGTTCATCAAATTTTCATTTGTGTAATTTCTGTACCTAACTTTTATGGTAGAGCTTGGTTTTCGTTCAATTGATTGATTTGGCAGGAGTTCGATGCACACGTGATGACTTGGTGTTTCTTTTAGAGGAAGCTGGCACTTGGGTAGTTGGTACCACTCTTTAGTATTTGTAAACATGAGATCAAGTTTACTACTCTTATCACCTTGTATGAACGTAGGAAAGTTAATAATCTGGGTAAGGTTAGTTGTGCATTAAAAGGAGTGTGTGTATTTCCACTTATTAAAGTCCCCTTGGATTACAAAGCCAGGTGCTTTGTACTTAAAGGCGAATATTCTCGAACAAACTGCATAAACATTTGAACAGCTTAAAATGTGTAGAATTATTTGTATTTGGGGGTATGTAAACACACACAACCACTATAACAGAAACATTTCTAGGCATGTATTTAGGTCTGATTGTCACACAGGTTATTTCAAAGTCTTCGCTATTGTTATGGATATAGTTATTATATCTGGTGGATTGCATGTCATTACGCACGTAGACAACTGTACCACCTCCCTT
>JAQFXM010007577.1:0-11687 GCA_034693345.1 Entomobrya multifasciata
GCCTTAAAAGGTAGTGGTACAAAAGTTTGAAGTAGAAATAGTACGTGAAATGATCCTGAAGCAAGCGACATTGTTACAAATAGAACTATTGAGAAAAACAAGCAAATTTAGTAGAAACCACAATCCAAACTTAAGTCGGTAAATTATTTGTAAAGAGCACTCTATATGCTTAGATGGCTCTAAGTCTGGTCTAACTTTACGGATAAAATTAGTGAACACGAGTTTGGGATTGTATAAACTAATTTGTTGCTATTTTTTAGCCTTCTGTACTTTTCCGCACTATTTGCTTTGTCCATAAAAATGAATTTACTTATAGTAAAGGTGGCAAAATTCGGTAAACGAAATTGTTTGGTTTTCGCTGGTTTCAAAAACTTAATTTCTCGTTTTTTTGCAAAAATTATCGACCCGTTGCTTTGGTAACAAAAAATTTCTATACGTTGTTGGTGTTTTTCCGTAGTGGCTTTATACAGTACACTAAAACTATTCTGTAACTGATAAAAATTTCCTAATTATTTTGCTTTCAGATTAAATTTAGTTTTGGTTAAACAATTGAAACATATTGATTGTGTTTCAAATTAGTTTTCTTGATTATTTCTTTGAGAATTTATTGCACCAAAAAAAACCATTGAAGTTTTTCAATTTTGCAATACTTAAATTACTTGGTTTGACCGATGCAAATTGATAAGTAAAAACTATATAACTCACAGACATACCATGTATTTAAATGTTAAATATTTTAACGTTCACTTATATATGTTATACTTTAGATGTTTTTGTTGAAGTAAAAATAAGCGAAATGCAGGAAAAACCAAAATGCTAAAGTCGTTATCAACGCCTATCGTCGTGTCCTCATTTTAGTATAAATAGATTAAAATCGGAATTTTAAATAAGTTTTGAAGAAAAACAGTTTATCTAACATTTATTTAAAAGGTTACTTAAGTTGAATTTGAATATTAATAGAAATGGTATTCAGTCAAAAGCTATATATTCTCAAAAATATTGTGCAAAAAACATTTTTAATATCTAATAAATTGTCAAAAAAAAATTATCCCTAATTTGTCGAGCAGTTTGTTAAGCCCACGAGATTCGGAATACCAATTTAATACGCCATAAATATTTAATCACATGACCCACTATATATTTACAATGCACGTGATATCTCTTGAGTTAATTGGAGAACCTTTTCAATTATTGAGAATTGCCTTGCAGGTTTTCTCTGTAAGTTTAAATAAATATTCATTTAAAATTTGATTGCAAAGAATCTAACTAACAACTATTGAAGCATTTCATTCCATAAATGTTGAGTTTCCAATGATCTAATATCGAGTTGAGAAATTGTCAAGAAATGTTTAATAGAAAAATGTACTCCAATTTAATAGTCGTAATCAGACATTTGAATAATTAATTATTAAAAGCACAGGATAAAAGTTCTCTTTACAAAGAGAGTAATGAAATACATAGTCCAAATAACAGCAAAAATATTATTTGTTTTTTGCCTTTCATTTTTGGCTTGGAGACATTAGTATTCACTCGTGTTTCACGAAAGTCAAAAAGTTCTTTTTCGTAACTAGGCAACCTTTCTTTCCATAAACCAGAAAAAAATAATTGCTTGCATTCGTTTTAAAATCTCACGGTGTAATTTGTCTACCATACAAATTCCAAGGTTAAGTTCGAAACATCTGTCATTGTCAACAAATCGGTTTCAGCTTTTTGCTAATATTTTCTTGCCCAGTGCTCCTTAATAAGGAGTGCAATTTTTTACATGTCTTCAATCGATCCTATGAATGTATATTTGTTTCCTCTGTGAGTTTATGCCAAAGGCGTTAAAAGGAAACATGCACGTTTTACCCGTAAAGCATGTGTTCTGCAAAGCCTTCAAAAATAGTATGCACTGAAAACATACGTACGGTGTGATAAATTTTCTGAAACACATGGATCGCTACCCAAACAATCTTTGAAGTCTACAATAACGAGTTTGTGTCTCAAAGAGGATCAAGAATTCTTTTGAGATGTTAAGCACACATTTAAATTCGTGCTGTTTCAGTTTACAGATCCATTCCATTAACTTCCATATGTTGGCATTTTGATTTCCCGGAATTTATATATTTTTCCATAGAAATTAGGTATTTTATTCTTATCTTGCTTGCTGAAATTTCATTTTCATGTGTTATATGATTGCGTGAGTCTAGGAAACTAGGATGCGCTATATGCCGCTAATGTTCAGATGATACTTGGATAACTTGAGTTTTTGGAAACAAGTCATACGTTGTACTGAATTTATACTTTTTTAAAAATATTTAACACACCTGAATTGACTACGTTGTGCCTTTTGAGTTCCATTTTCTCTCAAAAATATTATATGATTTTTGTATAAAAAACTATTTCATTTCATAGATTACCTTAATTTCTTTTTCAAGACTTGGATGTATTGCGTGAAATTGTTATTGCAGTCACTGAGATGTCATACATTGATAGCAAAGGCAACAACTTCTAAAATATCAGCAACCCCGTAGCAGATAGATTTACAAAAATGTATTATATGGTCGCCGTTTTTGTTATCGGGAACCAAATTTTGAAGGTAATCTGTATTGATCTCGTACGTTGAATGTGACCGGCTAAAGAGGTGCACGTTAACGGAAACAAGGACAAGTATTCAAAAATCTTAACTTTAACATTTATTGACTTCATGCGAAGAAGATTGCAAAGTTTTTTTTGCTGTTTAATCAGTGTTTTACTAAACCTACGTAACTTTGTTATTACATATTTATACTAAAAAAACAAACGTACTACACATTTGCTCTGAAAGCACATACGTAACGCTAGTATTTACAAGATTGTAAAAGCAAAAACGTAATTATACTCTTCAATGTTACCTTATATAAAGTCCCGTGTAATAAAGTTAGAAGTTATAAACATATATAGTCACACTCACAATGCATAATTGTTTTACACAATGCTATCCAACATTATAATTAATTAGATAAATTATTCCATTCGAGAGTTACTGTATGTATTATACTAAAACTGATTTTCTTCCTATATTGAAGAAGTTTATTTTACTGAAGGTCTATTTCCTTGGCTCGAGTTATGGTACTCCATACTGATACATGGCAAAGCTAAAGCTAGTTATATGATTTATAAATTTTTAAACCACTATTATCGTTTGAAAAAATTTCAATAGCAAATACTTCTAACTGCTAACGTAACTAATGCAACTCTTAAAAGATTATTTTTACGAGACGAAATGAGCTTTATTAAAATTAAAGAAGCAAATTCTACAATATGGGCTTTCGCAACTATTATTAGCTGGGATTCCAAACTGAAAATATAAACTCTGAAGTATGGCATCTGACACAATCGGAAAAATATTCCGATTTTTTAAAATAATACCGACTCTTACTAGTGCTTTCATTTTATTGAAATTGATGTGGCAAAAATACGGTTGCATACATTACCTTCGTGATGTAAGTTATGAAACCAATATTAGAAATACGTTGCGGTAATTTTTACTGCCCGAACCGCCTAAGCACATTAATCGTTATTAATTAACTATTTTAATTACGTTTAGTGGGTTCTAACTTTATTAAAATATAGTCGAAATACTTGCATTCGATTGTTTGTTCAAGTTTTGGAACTTTTTTTTACTGGGTGATTAGTCGACTAAAGTTCACAGAATTTTTTTTGTCGACAAAATTTACTAGATTGTTTGCCGATTAAAGATAAAGTGCATTAACAACGACGAAATAATACATCAGAAGCAAACATATATTTTCAGTTGGTCTTGTTATTATTAGTAACAATTTTTATACATTTGATAGTATCAAGGTAGCATTGATCACGAACGATTTTAAAGACAAAGTGCTACCAAAATTCAGCTACTGAAGCAACAAAATTTTAAACTGAGATTTGACATACATTTTTATTTCTAAGCTCAACTTTAATAGTAAGCATGAAATAATTTAAGCAAAGCATCATTAAGCAACATGTTGCATTGAAAAGAAAAGAAAAACATTTGGAATGTAAATACAGCTGGTAAAATTCGACGTATTTTACTGGGTCAAAAATATACATTCAACAAATAAAAACGATTGGGCTAAAATATCTACAATTTATTTTCGATACTTCACAGTGTCGACAAAGTACCTTTCCACTGCAATATTGCACCTGGATTCTTAATTTGGGCTTACATTTTTAGCAAACTTTGGGCTCCCTTGTTCTGCAAAAAAATATGGCAGTTCTTAAAGTAGTACTATAAAAGCATCGGTAATAATTTAGTGTTTTCACCAAGACAGGTCTTTTCTAACATATATCACATTTCAGGTTTTGTCGTAAGTAATTCGAGGTACATTCGTGCTTGCTGTCTAACTAAATTAATAAAATACGATTACGTAAGCTCAGTTTTCATAACTGCCTCGAGTAGATTACTTTCAATTGGATGGGCATATGAATACCATAATTAATGCACAGCTTGAGTCGAGTATGTTTTAGATTAAAGCTTTTAATATCGATAATCCTTTGTGCTTTTGTCTGCTATTTTAGTATTAAATTCCAATTGAATTGTGTTTGGTCAAAAATAGTGACATTCAAGCCAACTGGATCGCAGTTCTATACTTTTGTTCGTATGATACTTTTACAGAATTCAATCACATACACTCCAGGCGCTTCACATTTCTTACTATTAGATTGTAAAAAGATCAAAATAATATTCAGTGCAATCAAAGGAATTTACAGTTCAGCCTGTATTCACTTTTGCAGTATCATATATTGGATCAGAAGCAGGCATTTAAAACATTTCACGTATCCGTAGTACCAAATTTAGTGTCCAGGACTTTGATAGACCATTGGCATCACAAATTGAATCAGTTTAAAAAGCTAACCGGTACATTTAAAAATAATAACTTTAGTGCCATCTCACACAAAACCATATCATCTTGTACCTAAAGTATTTATCGGTCGGGAACATCAACTTATATTTAGCTTTTCTATTTACGAATATATAAAAAAATCTACAATTATTTAGGAAATATGCTTGTATTACACAACCTCATCAAAATTGTAGAGTTGAATCTTCGTATATTCAACATGGTTGGTTCCTATTTATACCAACTGGATCCAAGAACATATAAGCTAGCAACAGTTAACTCCAAATTGTTCAAATTAGAAATGCTTATTAAATGCACGATAGCATTATTCATGGCCACAACGATAATGCTACAAATATTAAAGTATAAAGAAAAATTTCCAAATGTCGAAAATTTTGAAGGAATATTCAGCGATGTTGCTATTTATTCGTTTCTGTTTTCCTTTTACACTTACTATACAAAACGAAACCAAGTTGTCGAAATGTTCAATGTGGTTCTACAGTTTGAGCGGAAACTTGTGAATGGTATGAATAATAAGTTTACAAAAATTTATGAACTAAATTATAAAACATTTAAATATTTATTGACCAGATGTATCAATTGGATCATTCAAGCTTCTTTACTTGCCCGGGAAGCTGTATCTATCTGTTATAAAAACGTTTCAAATATTTGGTATCACCACAGTAGGCATTTTACCTTGCCATACTTTACGTTTGTGGCTGAATCCATGTGTCCCTCACGCACCTGGATTTTGGCTTTTGAAAGAATGTTCCGATGTTCTTGGAAAAGAAACGGGACATAACCACCTATTGACCGGATTGCTATCTAAAATATATTGGACCACTAGTATCGGACTTCTGTATTGGTCGGTTTTCAAAATATTTGCCAACCATTTTTTGGTTGTAAATCAACTCTATTTTTTGATCGGATTTTGTTTGCGATTCTATTTGGCTACACTTTTGTCTAATGTTCAACACACAGTTAACGGACAACATTGTTTAAAGATGATTAAATTTTACCGGGAACTACAAATTTTGCTTTGTTATTTCAACAAAATTAATCAGGACCGTTTCATATTCACATTGCTAAGTTTTATTGGTGTGGGTAATGTGATTGGACAACTTGCACTTATTACTTGTCGAGAAGAAATGAATTTTGTACAGCTTTTGATAATGGTATCAGCTACTTCACAGTCCTTTGTATGTATATTATTTGGGTATGGAGCCTTTGGGGGATTATATGCCGATTCAATGCAAACTTTTGAAGCATTTCGTTCGATACATACGAAGTTTGGGAATGGGGAAAATCGAGTGAGAAAAATATTCAGGAAAACGGTTAAGGCCTTTCAGCCGCTTAAGGTAAAGCTTGGATCTGTAAACTATATTGATCAACTAACTCCAGCAGCACTTTTGAGTTTTTTCACAGATATTTTGGTAAATTTGCTTCTGCTGAATTAATAAAATTATAAATTAAAAGTTGTTCAGTTTTAAGCTTAAAAGTAAATAGTGGTCCCATATAAGTGTATATGATTTTACTTCAATTTTCATACAAACTTATGCATTGCATTCACATTGATGGGGATTTTCGGCTTTTGCGAATATGGGTATGATTTTCGTAATCATTATGCAATTTTTAATAAGTACTATAGTTAACATGAAGATTCAAATTTAGCAGAGAATGTTTGTGGCTTGATGTTAGAACAATTTGGTACCAGCTTTTATTGCTGGTATTATGCGGCAATCTTCTCTTACACAATAATTCTTCCAATAAATGCTGCCCATGCTTGCATAGTAATATAAAAACTGTTATTCAGAACAACTCAGGTTTCCAGAGACGTATTTATGTTAGACATTTGTTTGTGGAAACACTTTTGAAGCGTTTAAGTTAGATCAATTTTTATCAATCACACATAAGAAATACAACGATTATTTTATATTACAATTACACCACTTCAAGTTTAATAACGAAATTCTTGTTTTTGACACGAATCAAAAACGGTAAAAATACAAAACTGTTTATTTATGTACATTTTTAAAGGTCTGTTCATTTTAATATTGCATAATCGTATGTTCTTACTCAAAATTCTAACAAAAAGTTTCGTTTTAAACATCCGCTTAGATATTATTGTAAAGGCTTTATGTTCTCTTTTTAAATTTTTGTTTCACAATAAGTCTAGCAAAATCATAGTAGCAGTATTTTAAGCCGTATCATGGGATAATTTTGGCCCAAGTATAGCAGTGCATATTCCATACGGTCCCGCCTGACAACCAAAAGGTCTACAAGCTTTAAGAAATCTTTGGTCCCACTGTTTTGTCAATCGTAATGACCAAATTATTTGAAACATTTTACTATGCTCGTAAACAATATTTACAAGATAAAAGAATAAGAATGCGTTTGTTATGGATAATATTCTGACAATTGGAAAAAGCATTTACGTAAACATGTTAATTTTACCAAAAATTGTCAATGTCATAGTATGGCAACACGAAGCTAATAAAGTTCCAACAATAATAAGTACAACTACAAATTCTTCAAATATGGAATTACAAAGACTGATAACTAAATCAGAAATTCTATAGTTCTTCAGGTAACTATTAAATTGAGATTTTGAGGAAACAATGCAGTGCTTTAGTATTGGATATTATATGTTCAACGAATGACACCATAACCAAAATCAAGGACAGTACAGTAAACGCTCCATACAATGTAACAAATGCAAGCACACCTGCGTCGAAAAAATCACAATATAGCTAGATCCAAACATGAGCTGCAAGGGGGAAAATGAGTACGAAAAAGGTACAGCTAAAAGAGGCATTGGGACGCAAAAATAACCCATAAAAACTGTAAATAAATATTTCGTAAATTTAACGCTGTCCCAATAACGGTAACGTAAGTGAAATAGAAGTTGTAATAAATTTTCCGATGGACATATTTGATACAATTGATTTCCAACCAAGGAAATTGCTGAGCTATGCAAGTACAATGTTTTACCAGCAGCAAAATATATTATGATCAAACAGGCCGCAGTATTTAGCGATGTTGCTATTTATTCGTTTCTGCTTTCCTTTTACACTTATTATACAAAATTGAATTGAGACTTCATTCAAAAATCTTGAGGAAGTATAAAATAAATTTTGTTTCATAGCTGTGAATCAGAGTTTGCTCAACTAACGTTACACTTTAAATTATCAGTGAAATGAAATGTATTTTGAGTATCTACTTTCTTTTACTGCATGGTGTCGCTGTTTCCTAATTTGCAGAATTTAAAAAAAGAGCTATTCTAAAGTTGCTCTAATAACTTCTAACAAAAATATTTTTCAAATTAATTAAATGTAGTTTGTTGTCTAAAACACGTTGTCTAAGCCAATGAAGAAGATCAAGAATCGAGCGTGAAGGCATTTCATACTTCAATTTAGGTAATTAATACCTAAGGAAGTATATCACTGGCTGTAACTTACTGTACATGTTACTTATGTGATTATAATCTTATTTGTAAAAAATATCGAAAATGTGGCCTTGTGCACTATGAGTTATCCAGCATTGAATTCAAGTCCAGAAGTCTACTTCCATGGATGCATGATAACGTGTATGACTCCAACGCCGTGGTAACAAATTTTCGTCACCAAGGAAAATTATTGTTGTTATATATCAAAATTACAAGTGCTTTTAATTATAAGAAATATTGTAACATAGGAGATCGACACGCAAGTGTGTTATTATTATGTATCAGTCGGTCAGTAGTATTTTTGTTAAGTCAAACCTATGTAAATTAGTCAGTCGAACTACGGAGAATTGTCCACAAGTATTAATTATGTTCATGATACATGTTCAGTAAAATATTGTTATGCCGAATAAAGTATTTTTCGTTTTTGAAAAGTATAAATCTTGACTCGCTCCCTTTCCTGCTTTCTTCTTTGAAGTATATTATAACTTTTTATTTGCATATATTTTTAAGGATCTGTACACGTCAATGTTGCTTGGACATAGATTATTTTAAAGACTGTATGTTCTTGCAGAAATTCTAGCAAAACGTTTCGTTTTAAATATCCACTCATATTTAGAAATAATGACATGATATTCTCTTTTTTATATTGTGATTGACAGTTAGTCTAGCAGTATTTTGATCTGTACCATGATAAGTTCAGGTCCAAGTAAAGCAGGGCATGTCCAATATGGTCCTGCCTGGCATCTAAAAGACTAACGAGTGAATCCTGTGGTCACATTTTTTGACAACCTTAATGACCAAATTACTTGAACGTTTTTACTGTGCTTGTAAGCAATGTTTACAAGATAAAAATAGGATATGTCATGGTATACCATCACGAAGATAATAAATTTCCAATAAAAATGTGTACAAACTACAATACAGCCAAATCAGCTGACACAGTTTTGTTTGGTACCGCTACAAAACAACACCCGTACCTGATTCGCTATGCTCGTCACGCTTGAGTGAGCAAGGACAAAAGGACCAGAGACCAAAGTTGTACGATTTCGATTTTACAATGCTACAAACTCTTCGGAAGACATATTTATATCATTTAAGGCATTGAGAGTACAATATGTGATACAATATTTTACATCTGAACAGTTTTAGGAAGCATATGCCAAACTGAAGAAAATGCTGCATTTTTTTGATGAGAAGTACAACACGCTATTTAAGTTTGAAATTGTAAGCTATTTGTCCTCGAAAGGTAGTTTATTCTTATCTTGCTAATTCTGAAATTTTATTTCCATTACGTTACATGAGTGTGTGAGTCGTGGAATTTAGAATGTGACATACGTCCCTAAATTTCCGGTGTTACTTCGACAACTTAAGTTTTTGGAAACAAGTCATAAGTTTTACTCAATTCATGCTTTCTTAAATATGTAACACACCTGAGTTGACTACGTTATGCCTTCTGAGTTTTATTTTGTTAAAAAATATTACTTAATTTTTATTAAAAAAAACTATACCGTTACATGTGTAGATGACTTTAATTTCCGTTTCAAGACTTGCAAGTATTGTTTATACAATCAGTGAGATGTCATGTGTTGATAAAGACGACAACACCTTCCGAAACATTAGCAAGCCTGTAGTAGATAGATTTCCAAATACGTAAATATTTTATTGTGGCCTTCTTCGTAATTGGGAACCAAATTTTGAAGGTAATCAGTATTTATCCCGTACATTGAAAGTAGCCGGCTACAGAGGTACACGCTAATAGAAACAAGGACAACCATTCAAAAATCTTAACTTACAAATTAACTGACTTCATGTATAGAATATTGCAAGGGTTCTTGCTGCTTAATTGATGTTTTATTGAACCTATGCAACTTTGTTATTACGTATTTATACTAAAATTGTAAAACCAACGTGGTATAAATTTACTTTGAAAGCATATACGCAACGCTAGTATTTACAAGATTACAAAAGCAAGAATGCAATCATAATCTTTAATTTTGCCATATATAAAGTCCCCTGATAATAAAATTAAGTCGACATAAATAATCGCGCTTACAATGCGTAATTTTTATACATAATGTTATCTAACATTACAATTAAGTAGATAAATTTTTCCCTTCTAGAGGAGCTGTATGCATTATACTAAAACTGATTTTACTTCTACATCGAAGGAGTTTATTTTACTAATAGTCTGTTTGCTTTGCTCAAAGAATTCCGCAGCAGTAAATGTAAAAGTTGATGCAAGGTATATGATTCGTAAATTTTTAGACTAATAAAACCGTTGGATAACATCTCTACGCCTAGGAAATAAAAACCTTCTAAAAGATTTTTATACGACACGAAATAGCCTCAATTAAAATTTAACAAGTAAATTCAACATTATGGCAGCTTTACAGTTTTGTAAGCAACTATCAGCTTTTATAACAAATCGTAAATAAAAAACTCTCAAATCGGACAAACTTGGGAAAATTATACCGAATGTTTCAGATATACCGACTCTCCCTAATGCCTTATATTGCTGCAACTGATGCGGGGGAAAAGCTTGGCATGAAAGGAATGGCTTATGACTATATTATCTTTGTTCTGTCAGTTATAACACAAATATAAAAACACTTCGTCGTATTTTTTACTTCTTATAAACCTTAAGCACAACAATCATTGATAAATAACATGTATTGGGCTCAAACGTCAAATAAGTATAGTGGAAATGCTTGCAGCCGATTGTTTAGTCGAAGTGGTTAATTAGTTGACCAAAGTTTACGGAAAACTTCTAAATCGACCAAGTTCTGATAAGTAGAATAAAAATTTAACAACCCCATTAAAAAGTGTCATTCAAAAAACTGAAGAACATGAAATATCACGGAAAAATTACGCTAATTTGGTCGGATGCAAATACAGTTTTGCTATTGTCTTGAATATAGGATGATTATTTAAGATTTTTAGGATTGGTGTATTCTATGTTATCAGCGTATTAACTTTGGCTAATGTCAGCCAAAATTATTTGTTAGGAGCAAGTTCTAGCATAGTGTAAATCATTATTAATCAACCGATGAATTGAATTTCGTTACGACAGGTAAATTATCTACATGAGAAGAAATTATGTATTTAAGCAGTTCTTATTGTAATAAGTATATTTTATTATACTTTTGATAATATCAAGCTTTTAATGATGTCGATTATAAAAGAAAATCTAGGTAGATAACCTACAAATATATGGTTATTAATGAAACAAATTTTGTAACTGAGATTCGAAAAACCGCAGGTAGTATTAAAGGGAAAAACACTGACACGGGAACTAAAAAATATGTCTCGAAGTTCAGACGTCGTGAAATAGATTTTCTGGGGTAGTTTTTGACGTAGATTAAGATTCTGAATTTATTTTT
>JAQFXM010007578.1:0-11686 GCA_034693345.1 Entomobrya multifasciata
AAGCGCTCACATAGAGACAAGGGCGCAGAGTAAATAAGAAAAAGGATGAAATGTTCTGTTCCGTGTTTGGATTTTTTTTAACGAGGAGACGTAGACTCCATATAGGCGCGAGGCGCTTGATGTTTTCTCAAAGGCCTAATGCTTACATGTTGTAAATTTTGATGTAAAAACGTCAAAATAATTTTTCAGCCAACCGATATCCGATTATTTTCTTGCGACATACGTGACTTTGTTATAACGATTTATCGGTTTATTATTACTCACATATTTTCTTTTCATGTGTGATGCTCTCATCCCACTCTGTTTCAGCTTATCTAACACATCATATTGCATGTGATACTTGTTCAAATCACATTCATATACTCTGGAGAGTTGTCCTGATCGGAAGAAGATGCCGTCTTTTGCTTGGCATTACATAAAAAATCATGAGAACGTATGTGCGTGTATTTTTACAACTCTCATTTTTTCAATGATATGCGACATTCCTTTTCCTCAAGGTGAAATTGTATTGGGGCGTTGGAAAATGCACTTGACTTGATACAACACTTTCCTCGGTTTTGGTTTTAGGAAGTAAAGATGCCAAACATGACATGCTCATAAATTGAAATTGCATTGTAATAATAGAATGTGTTTATAAAGAAAAGTCGTACTTGTGGCTGCGGTTTTTTAGAGCGTCATTTGTTATTGAAATCGTTTTTTAGAAAAGTCATATAGACATACATTCGTATATGTCATGTACATTACAGAATCGATTTCATGGTAAAATGTAGAGAAAAAATGTCATCCTTTGCTAGCAATCTTGTTGAAACTGCTTTGTATTATATTGTGTGAAAGTGGATTATACTTACGCACAGCAAGTATTATTCAAGTATGTATTCTACGCATTCTCGTATAGACAAAATGCTAAAATATAACAAGAAAAAGTGCAAACCACCATCGGTGGATACGAGAAAGATACCACCATGCAGATTATAAGAGCATAAAGAACTGGTGCGTGAAGTTGAAACCCATTAACATGGGCAATTAAGGAAGGACAATTGCTGGTGAAAGTGGGAATCTTCCGATAAATCTCACCCTTTAGTGTGGCTTTCTAGTCTTAAACATCCTTTAAAACTACTTCATTCTAAGGCTTATACTGTTTCTCCAACACTATATCCCTACCGCATACAGCTCTAATTTGTTGATAGTTTCAAATGTGTTTACGATTATATCCAGTCTATACATCTTTTAGCACTTTCTATCATTTCAATGAAAGAAGTATGAATAATTTATATAAAAATTTTATGAACTATGAAATTAATTTTCGAATTTGCTTTTTATTAAGTGCATCCGTAATACCGTAATCCGTATTTGTAAATGATTTTACGTGCTGAAAAGGTGCTAATTTTAACAGTTTAAGTTTAAACATTATGTATTTTGAGTGAAAACAATCCACACTTTGTTAAATTCTGAAGTGCTACTTTTGCCAAATTGGTAGTTCATTACATATTAAGTGATTATTATAATGATCATTGCTCATTTTAATGAATTCGCAATTTTAGCAAATAACTCTCCCTGGAACTGCGTACGTACTTCAATAATTCAGTGTAAACAATTTTCCTTTGCTGCAAAAAATACACTTGTTTAATATACTTTGAATTTTTGAAAGTAGTGCTTTGAATAATGTAGTATCCTCTTAAATATGATTAGAAAGTAAAATAAAAAATATTCTTCTTACGTTACCTACTTTGAGATTCAAATTGCATTCCTTAAATTGGCAATTTATTGTTACTTATATAAGCTCAAAAAATTTGCATTACAGTAACTAAAATTTTTGTACACACAAGTATGCATGTATATATTTTTGTTGTACAAATGTAGTGTATGTAGGCGTACAAAAAGTAAAACGTACTTTTCATTCTTTTATACATAATTTAAGTGGTAACGTGCTGCTTTATCTTTCATGTATGGAGAAAGCAACATTATAACATTATATTTGCGAGAGAGAAAGGCACTCTTACAACAGCAGCACAATTCAGTAAGTAGTTTTAGTTAAACATGATGGAAATTTATTGTTGGTTGTCTACTTTTAAGAGAATTAGCTTTTAATATTGAGAGCCATTTCATTTAAACTCTTCTTTCTCCACAAGCTTTCTCTTTTGTTGCTAATATCTCTATACACTAAACACTGTGCATATTTACACATCCATACATACATAGATGCGCAGAATATACAAACATAACTTATAATAAACATGATCCCTTCAAAAATGTATGCATGTTTAACCATCAAGGAGACAGGCCCATTCAGCTCACTACTCAGTCTACAAGTCCTTGTTGGAATTTCCATCTCTTCCTTGTTATTTAGTTTGAGTTCAAGAGGCTGTTGTAATAGTATGTAAACCCAAGAAAATGGAAACAGGAACAAGTAATATGAGGACCGAGGACGCAACAGTCAAGCAGCATCAAAGGAAAAATAACCTTTGCTTCTTTTGTATTTGATGTGTAAGAGGCGCTACTTACAACACTGTTGTTTAAGAAAAACGTAAAAAGAGAAAAGGTTGAAATTGAGTTTTATTTTTCTTACAAAAAAAATTAGTATTCCTTTTGCTCACTTTGAAATATTT
The DNA here is from genome assembly GCA_034693345.1 of Entomobrya multifasciata. Taxonomy (NCBI): domain Eukaryota; kingdom Metazoa; phylum Arthropoda; class Collembola; order Entomobryomorpha; family Entomobryidae; genus Entomobrya; species Entomobrya multifasciata. The sequence goes on from JAQFXM010007578.1 coordinate 2,607, forward strand.
TCTTTTTCATTTCCTCCTTTTCACAAAAATGAACGTTAATGGGAGGATTGAGAGAAAGGAATACATAAATACATACATAACGAAGGCAAATGAGAAACAAGGCTTTTTGTTGGTAAAATTATGAAACATGATTGCTGAGTAGAAAACGTTAAGATTTAAGTGTATCTTTTCTTAATGTAGTATTTGAACCTTTAGAGTGTCTCCTGAATTCATAATACATGTGACTTAAACGGCATAAAGCTCTAAGTTTTTTTTCTACTCAAGTTATACAATGTAAAATGCAAGACTATGTGAAAGAAGCTATTATACGTTTACGTAAGTGTAAGTAAGTATAATAGGAAGTCATAAGAAATAATACTGCTTGTCTATTTTCGATTAAGATTCATAAGTTTAAGTGGCATTTTAGGAAATTTAGAAAATGTTTTGTGACACTAGAAAGAAAATCTACCTATTTCTCACTTCCCCATTTATACAATTTAGTGACAATTTAATTCTTGTAATAAATTATCAATACAGTAGTCAAACGCATTGTGTTTTAGAAGATTTCATAAGAGAAAAAAAAGAAATTCAAGGCTGTTTATTGTGTGATGCACCGATGGCTCGGTGACAGCAGATCTATTATCGACACTTACACTTATTTATTTTTCTAATAAATCATCATTTATTTTCCAGAGAATTCAAACAAAAATATTTTTTATGTTTTAATCTGATTTTTACTTACAAAACGTTTGCATCGACAGATAACATTGATAAAATTTTCAAAGTAAAATGACACAGACAAGACATTATAAACCATACCACCATCACATCCTCATTTGAGAATGTAACGAGCAGTTTACAACGCTTCAGCTCATGCCAGCATACTAGGCAATCTCATTCTAGTAAGTTATAAATAGGGTTAAATAGCCATTTTTATGACTCGAAACGCTATCCAGTAAAAGGCACGAATATACTTATTTTTTCATACTTTCTCTCTTGTTCGTTCCCACGTCGCTTCTTTACCTCAGTTGGTTTCTTCGCTTCATGTTGCGTCAATATTAAGAAAAAAGACAACATGAAACGGTAAAACTGCAATGTGAGAAGCCCCCTGCAGCGGTAATAATATACATACTACAAATACATATAGGTATGCAAGCTTAAGAATATTACCCATGCTGGTCTTCTCCATTCCATACAGTACAAGCAACAATAAGTTTCAAGTTGTGCCAGAAGACGAAAAGGGCTCATCATAAAGACGATTGCGGACAAGAATATAATATTGGATTGCTACTTATAAAACATCAGTGCAGTCTCATATTTATATATTGTGTGGTGATACATTTCATTTCACCATTACAATCTTGTACATTGCAGAAAAAGATAGTCCAAGCAGATGGCGATGATGTTCATAAGAACTGTTATTACTTTTATTCCTATAATGCCCCTATTCATAAAAGGGATAAAAAATATTTGAGAAAATACTACACGAATGTCCATTTTTCTAAAAACTTATGACTTGTTTCTCTTTCTTGCATATTGCAGAACATTTATTGCGTGCTTTAAGTAGATTTGATGTTCTTTCAGCAATTCTATTTGTTCAAATCACATTTACACCGAAATATCAATGTACTGATGATAATATACCGCCGACATGACATGCATTTCTTGCATCCTGTTTACGTGCGCTTCTTTAAAATCTAAGTGACACTGTTTTCTTTCTATACAAGTACTCCTGCCCTGTCCTTTAGCTACATGTAACCGTCTAGAGCTCATTGTCAAAAAACTGGTTAACATGCTTTCAGTTTGTCTATCTTTGTTTAGGATCCAAGTGTTGTAGCAGTAAAAAGGATGTATTTACTATCTGCGTAAGCGCACCATTCCACTAAAACTGCACTGCACACAATGTTATTATTATGATCCTGGTGTAAATGTAAATGTCATTTTGTCTGCTGACAACAAGCAGTAAACTTGTTTTGTTCATGTTGTTTTCCATGTTTTCTGAGAGTGTGTGAGCAAAATGTTATGACCATAATGTCACAATATACGCACTATTTTAATAGTGGTGGTTGCTCCATGGGTAGTAATATCACTTTCGGTACGAGATACTAAAAAACTAAAGACAGCAGCGGTGACTAAAGCATATGCTGTTGTTGTTTGTATTTAATGTGCCATTTTATGCGTGAATTCATTGATAACTTTACTAAGTAAAAAACCATATCAAGTTTGTTTGTATAATATTCTTGTGTACCGAAATAAGTGTCTAACACTTCGATAAACTTCACTTAGAAAATTGATGTTATATCTAAACCCATCATGATGATTTTTGCTTCAATCGAAAAACATGAAGTACACATCTAAATATGTAGGAATGTCGTGGGTGAAAGTGATTAATACGCGCAAAATTTCTCATTGTATCAGTTGCATCTGTCACCACGTTTTCGACTTTATGTTTTTTCACTTGTTAAACTGTTTAAAGGTTGATTAAATACAACTTGTCAACATTAAATTCATCCAGCACTCCCACACATTTTTTTTGAAAAAAGTGTCACAAGAAAAAAAACTTATAGTCAACATTATTGACATTCCATGTAGTTTTTAAGTGTAGTGGGTGAAAAATAAATATCTATGTATCAAATTCGTGTTTTTAAATTAGAAAGAAAATACATAACTTAAATGTTTCCACACTTTCCCCAATACATGTATTGCACAAAAGTCCCGAGGCTAAGAAAAGAAGACAATGGTATTTTTCCCGAATATGGAATATGCCTGTGTAAACACATTTATATGTGCCTCGTCCTTATTATTCTCTCTTGCGCAATATTTCCTTCTCACTGGTTAAACACAACGATTTTATTCATGTCATGCCGTCTTTATTAGCAAAACTAGGCTAAAACTGCGTGAGATAGGACTCAAAGGTCTCATAACCTTACAAAACACCCCCGTCCATATGTGGTATTAAGAAAAATGTGTTTCATATTAAAAAGTAAAAAATAAGGTAAAAATGATGACAAAAACAAAAACATTACAATGTGAAAACACTAAAGTTGCGATCATGTCAATTTTATTTATAGAATGTAGTTTATTGAGATGTTTTATTGAGGCATTTTGGATCTGTGAAGCGATATATTTAGCTCATTTTTCACGAGTGGGTAGAAAGGCATTCTGAACGAATTACCTGAGTTATTCAAAAACCGTCAAATTATATAAATAAACAAACTTGGCTTTCTAAATTTTGTAAACAAACTTGGCTTTCTAAATTTTGTGGTGGTTGGTAGTGTTTGTGTTCTTTCTCACCATTTATTATAAACCACGCACATTTCATTTTCAAGAACCTATATTTTACTTTTGTAATGGCCTGTCATACACAATTTTGTAGTTTATCAACTTGGCAATTCCACAATTTTTCTATTTAAAAAACTCATTGTAAAACATGCAAAACAGAACTACCTGAAAATAACATGTGGTATGATGGCTGGTTGCTGCTTTCCTTCCATTTCTATTTTCGCTGGTAATTATTGTTATACATTCACAATGCAAAACTGCTGCTTTGAGAAATGTAGTCTAAACTGTAATGTGGTACACTTGATCCCAGCCTTTTATAACTTATTATATACACTTGTTTTGTTTGTTTGCCCTTGATACGATAAGATATCTTACCATTTTACAGTTACATACATAAAGATTGTACCTTTTACCACATTAGCTTTACCATAAAAATCTATGACCAGGGAAGAAATTTGGAGTGAAAGTTGAAAGAGCTCGAATAATCGTTGACCCCAACATCTTACCCAGTGGCAGGTTCTTATGATAATAATATGTAATTTCTCTGAATTTAGTTTAAGCGATGCCACTGTGCAGGGTTTCTTCGTTTTACACAAAAAGATGATAATTATACCGTAAAAGTAACATCGCGAATTCAAGAAAATTATGGAATACCTTCGTGGCCCAATTATTTTCCCAGATTTTTATACCATGTTGTAATCGTATCCCCACCATTATTAAAGTGTTCATTTTAATGATAATCTGCAAAAATGATATGATAGCACAACAGGCGGATGAGCATGGTATCACATTATACGGATTTCATTTAATATTACTCTGATTATAAAGGCAAGGCATAGTTTTCTACTTTTTATACGTGATATAATACAGCAGAGAGAATGAGTTATTGTGATAATATGAATATGTTCCATTTGAAAAGGTGCAAAATGCTCCACATTATTATTATCCCTTGTTACAGAACAATGGATTTAATCATTTGCTTATTCATGCTCGTCCCATTCCACACATTATTCCTACCCGAAAAAGTACAAGAATTAGTGGGTGTTTTGATGCGGAAATAATGAAAACATAATCATCATAATCATCGCAGTAATCAAGAGTGGCATAGTACGCTATTATTTCAGCACCACCAAACTAGAAATGGTTATTTTCCGGTGGTGGTGGTCGCAGTCGGAAAAGCGACAGTGGTAGAATATGTTTCCCTCCAAATTCTGATCCATACATGGAATGGAAGTTTGTGTAAAAGAATATGCTATGTTGGATTGAGGAAATAACATTACAAAGCATCAAAATTGTCAACATTGTATTCTTTACACTGAAATGAATTTCATTTGAATGGGTACAGCATAGCATCATCATTGTATATGTGAACGCTTCATTATCTCTTTTCTGTATACTTTTCATTTCATATTTAGTTTATACATCTGTTTGGACTGGATGAACCAGAATGCAAATCTATTCATTTCATTTTGAAAAGATTTCTTATTTTCACACTCATCTCACCATATACATGTTTCTACTTTGTATTATAAACGTTAAAACAGTTGTAAAACTTCTGATAAGGTCGTTTTTTCCCCCAAATAAAATTTTGCTTGAAGAAAGGTATGTATAGTCGAAACATTTCAAATAAATAAACCATACATAAATAATGGTTAAAATAAGTCTTTCTTCCAATGCATTTAGTTATTACTATTAAGGGAATAACTATACAAAATGTATCACAATGCATTGTTGCACTTTCCTAAATGTAACACGGGAGAACATTTGTGTCAGCCCTAAAATGTTGAAAGCTTAAAGAAAAATACGTTGACTTTGTTTAGTAAATTACGTGCCTAGTCTAGTTGGACACAAGTGACCCTTTTCCTTGTAAATCGAGCTGGACATAATCATCAATTTAGACAACAAAAGTTTCTTCTTAGTTATGTGATCTCTGAGGACAAGAAAGTCCAAGAAAGGTTGTATATTAATGGTTGTTCCATTCAAACTTTTGTAAAAGAAACTTGTTATACATGTTTACTACTTTTGCCTATCAAAGCACCAACAAAACTTTCTCTTTGCTTTTAGAATGGATAGACTTTCTATGAAGAATACCATCATTCTCTGACCTGATATAGAAATAAAAATATTTCTCTCGTTTATTTGGACTTTAGCACAGAGTACAGTGATACAGGTTAGTTACATCAGATATTGTTCAAGAAGTAAACCCAAGAAGTACACACTACACATCGATTATTCCTCCATTTCCCTTTCTTTCTATTCTTGGAACAAAATAAACGAAACAAATTCCAAATATCAAACGGGAACCACAGTGAATAAAGCCGCGTGATTCTTTCGGTGGTAGTTAGTCATCATCACTGTGCCTTTCTTTCTACTCTGGTGCATCCAGCCTCTTGACTTGTACTTTTCGACACCATCCCAAATTAACTCAAGCCGAAAGGAGGAGAAAAGGATGAGATGAGAGGTAGCAGGAGTGTTGGTAAAGAATGTAGAACATGTACTTATATGCATCTTATATACTCAACTCAACCTCTCTTCTGTCTCGACGAGTAAAAGTTTATGTAGAAGGTGGATCGGTTACAGTTAAAACACACCGGCCAAAAAAGTGGAGGAGAAACTAAAGCAGACCAAAAGCGACTCAACCTTTCTCCACCGCGACCAGCGTACTTAATACAATTACTTCGGTCTGCTTAGTCAGCCGAATGTGCTATTTACGTATAAAGTCAAGTGACGTTTGCACTAGGTATGAATAATACTCTTCCAATATTTATATACCCGCGCTTTCTCTAATGTATATATAAACATGTCTACAAATTATATCCACATTAACAAGTAGTAATACGGTTAAGTTTTCTTACTCGACCAGCGATCTAGTAGCAGAAGGTCTAGTTTTACAACACACCATTCAACCTGAGTCATCCTTCTTCTTTGCTACTTCACGCATTTTATATCCTTTTCTCTCTTGGCTCCTGGAACTAGTTCATTTATACATAAACCAACTCAGATGAAAAGTAGCTTGTAGTCTTTTTACTAGTCTTGAGGTCTGGGTTTGCTAATTTATCCCAAGTCAGTTGCACACTTCTCTTTTCACTGTAGCTAATATAGTTTCTCGTCGAGTGATGATGCTACCATATCTGTCTGCCCTGAAGAGAAAGAACCTTTCATCGTACTGTACCATAAAATCCCTCTAAACATTATATTCAATAGGTATACTGCTGATAATCTTTTGTTACGTGTAACTTCTCTTAATATGTTGACTTGACTTGGTTAGTCTCATGTAGAGTGACATTGGCCTGAGTAGGAATGGGATTTTGTTGAGTTGAAAGAAGATATATTATACAAGCCTCTTATAATAAAACATTTCAAAGAAACCAAGAGAGTCTGAGTTGAAAGATAGGCGTGTATTTTTATGTACATTTCTTCGTTTAACTAATACTACCGTGCAGTTTGCCGATTTGTAAACGACAAGAACTGCATCCTACCCGTGTGTAAATATTGTATAGGAAATTGTCGTTGATTGATTTCGCTGTTTTGCTACTTATTGTTCTCAACTCCTCATGTTGGACATTTTGTTGCAGTGGTAGCTCTACAAAACTCTGGATGTAGTACCCATTCTTATTGTTATTTACGATACACTACAAAACTCCTACAAAAACGCCACAAAGCCATCTTACACAACAACAAGCTACAAAATGACATGACATGCCACACAAACAAAGAACTGTTTGGAGAACAGTACAATATGCATGTGTGAATAGAGACCTACACCTTCCACCAGCTTTGTAATGTATATATGTACATGAGTGAGTGTGTGTGGTACAAAAGCATCAATCTATTCAAGCAGAACTTTTTTCTTTGTTCTGTACAAAAGGAGTGAAAGCACATCAACGTTATTGTAATGGTCGAGGTGGTGTTAGTTGTGTGTTGTGTGTGGTATCGATGGAATTCTATTATGCAGCATTCTCAATTCCAAACTAAGGCAAAAACCACTCCATGACTGAATAAGTTTGCTACTTACAAGTTGGGTTAGTTGAGATATGTCAAGTTTGCTCGTGGAAATAAATGACGTAACCGATATTACCTCCATTTCGCTAAAACTGTATTGTAATCCAGTAAGAAGATTAGTAAGACAAATACAAGGGCGTATAAAATACAAGAAACACAGGTGATCTAATGAAGATTATATAAGTTAGTCTTTCTTGGACCCGGAACAGTTTGCTGAATAAAGTTTCTTTCATTAACTTGCATTTTGCAACTATCCACTTTAGACACATGGAGTACAGACATTTTGCTCGTTCCAATTTTAATCCTACGAACAGTTTTACTGCAGATTTGCATGAACTTACAATTAAACATTTTCTACATAAATGAAAGTTGCGAACCCCCATGAACACAAACTTTGGGGTAACACGCATGCATTCATATAACACATTTTAAAATGCTGTGAAGTAAACCCACATCTGCCACATGACAGAATGATTTTTGGCTAACAAACTTTTATCCATTTCTTAGACACACGACCAACCAATTCCACTCCCTGTCAATAGCAGTGCTTAGTTCATTCACTTTTCAAGCAAATTCTAGCCACTATCTAGGCATTAGTAACACTAAATTACTGATGCATGCACTTCCTTGAAAAGCGAGAGATATTACTGGTGATGCAGTTATAGCTAAAACTAACCAAAAATGTCCTTATCGCACACCATGATTTCAGAATGTAGATAGGGGTGATTACATAATACATAATATGCGGAAAAAGTTAAAAGAAACGTACAGAAAGCTAAAATATTTCTATGTTTCATTTTAGAATGTCCTTCAATATACTTCACTACATGCACATGAACCATGGGACGACGACCTTCTCAAAACTAGGAGGTTGGTTTTCAAGTAATAAAAGTACGAGTAGCTAGTCCCTTTAGCTCAAGCTTAGCTTATGAACTAGACAGAAAATGGGGACAGCTTTCGAATTGACGTTATGAATTATGGTTTTCTTTGGGGCGGCATGACAGTTTTTTTCCTGAAAAGGAAGGGGAAAGTACTCAAAAAATTTCGTTTATTTTATTTTTTCCTCTGCTGAGTGCAGACACGACGTTTACGAATGTTTTTAATTTAAAGCTGTAGGCTGAGCTTTGCAGAAACGAACATTGAACGAATATATATGTATTACACACACTGTAAGTATTTAAATCTATTCGCTTGATACGATTGCTTCATTTTTCATACGCACTTGGAATGACAGATGAAGTCGAAATGAAAAAATTGGATATGTTTCAATCGAAACAGTGTACTATTTATGTACGCAATTTTTATTTAATACTTTTAAAATGGTTGTATAATAGACTTCCTCTGTTTTATTCGATACGAAATTTATTTTTAGGAGACGTTTAAAATTAATTCGTTCGTAAAAATTTAAAATACTCAAGACATTGTATGCAGAATGATTCATCATTTTGTAAGGTTTTTTAACCATCGTGCTTTGATTCCTAGTGAATAAAGTTATTCGAAGTCATTAAGTCTGCTTTCTACACTCACTCCACCAAATAAAAATTGGTTTCAGACGGCTGACAAGAATATACTCGTAGATGGAAACAAAAGTGTTTGGAAATTCTGTGTACGCCCTGTAGTACTTTAGCCTTTTGACTTGAATCTTTATGTATATTAATGGATGGATTGTTGAAAATCATTTCATCTGATGTTCTCATTACAATGTATCTATCCATATATATCATGTAATTTTAATTATGTTTTGTATGGTTGTAAACCAAATTCAAAAGAATCAAAGTACTTCCATTCAACAGGTTGATCTTATTATATCAAAAGAA
>JAQFXM010007579.1:0-11685 GCA_034693345.1 Entomobrya multifasciata
GGAAGTGAATCCAATTCCCAGGGAATTGGATCCAGTTCCTTTCGAAGGAATTGGATCCTATTCCTGATCTCTAACTGAAGTATGTACTTGGATCTGAACTTAAAACTAAAGTAATATGAGAAAAGAAGTGAGCTGTTCCCTTTCTCTCGAATACATACACCTATGAAATCTATATAGATAGGGCATTATGCGGATTGGGTAACTCTACTCGTTAACTGACGATGAGTTAACAAGTACGTATGTGTATACGTATTTATAATACCATCCGGAATTATGTCATGTTCCTTATCGGCAGTGTACATCCGAAAAAACAACAAAATAAAACTAAATCTAGGGCAAGCAATAGGAAAAAAGCAATAAGTGGAAAGAAATAAAATTTCAGAAGGAGAAATAATGGATAAAGATCATCAAATAAGTGGATTGTGCTGAGAACATTCCCACTTATGTACAATAGCATTTGTAGAATTTTTTTGGCATGGAAGTGAATCCACGGTTCACAGCTTGCGAACTTGACATGAGAAAATGACGGTACGACGAAACGGGATGGATCCAATATCCAATTCTCTCAAAGCAGACAGCTAATATGAATGAGAGTACCTAAACAACTAAAATGGTGAATGAATATATGCACTCATTATTATTACCATTTCAACATTCAAAGAGAATTTTTTATCTTTTAACGAACGTTGTAAAATTACGTAAAAAGGAAAAGCTTTACCTATTCAATGTGTTATGCAAGTATGGAGCTTGTATGAAGAAAATGTTATAATGGGAACAATGAGTGTACTTGGTAGCTTGTTGCCTTACCAAAAAATTATTTGTCAGTCATGTTATCACTTAATTTTTTTTAGCTCAAGCATTAAAAATTTGTTCAGACTTGACAAATTTGCGAACTGCGATTCGATGCAATATCAAAAAAGGAATAATAGCTAATTTTACAGAATACCACAGTCGTAATTGCAAATTCAATCAAAAATTTTATGTACTCAACAAGTTTACAAGTTTAAGTTAAAAGTAATTTTTCTTGTGATAAATAGTTAGCATTTTTAAATCATAAAGTATCTAAAGCAACATTTTCGAGTGTGCAAGTCCTTGGGAAAATTAGTTTGCACATTGAGAAATTTACAGGCATGAAATTAAATTTACGATTTTCCTCAACGAAATATGCCAAATGTATTATTATCTGATGACTAAATGAGTAAGGCGTGCTTGTAAGCGCCTCAACTTTTTCGCTATTAAGCTGTACAACGACATATTCCAGAAATGTTCTAATATTCGTACATATAAGCATGTAAAATAAATTTACGTGACATTTATGCAAACTTGTGCATATTGTGTGGGAGGCGATGTAAAAAGATCATTCCATTGTCATGTCAAAAAAATGTAATAGTCGAGGTGCGCTAGCTAATAACACATGAGACGGAGACAATAAATTCTTAACTTTACCTTTTTACGATGCGATTACAGCAACGTTGCACTTTGGTTGGCTTCTATAGAAAAAATGTTGAAAAGAAACCAATAATCACGCATTTTTTTCCTCGGTTATTCTGCTCTCCATGCAGTTTAGGTCACCGAAGAAGTTTCATTTCAATATCAAACATTGTCAAGTGATAGACACAATCAGTAACAAAGTTTTTTTATTAAAGGAAATATTCTGTGTACCTAGAAGACACACAAAATCGATGACCTGGTTCTTTTTTTTTTCCTATTTTCAATTATTCAACAAAGCAGACGCTATGCTACTGATGATGTTATGCATACTGCCAATAAAGTTTATTGTTAGTCGTTGTGTGTAATGAAAGTGCTTATTATCTGGCGCATTGCTATAAAGCCATTGTGTACACCAAGTTTCATCTTTCCACACATCTTCACTCCTGTCGTCGATCTTTCGTTAACACAAAGTGAGGTAGCAATGGATAACGAACTTTTTTCGAATTTATTGTTGACAGTAATAGCAAAGCAGACAGGATGATCAAAACTCCATGCACAAATTAAAGTTAATCAGGGCAATGCACAATATTGCACATCATACCGGATCCAAACAAACAGACATATTATATAGTGTCAAGAGCCGGTCGTTGTACAATTTGGGTCATCATAATGCATTTTATTAATAAGTTATACGGAGCATGCTAATTATCCAACGGAACTGTATTTCCACTTTTCATAAGCCGACTGCAAGGGTTTAAAGACATATGTCGGGTTCCAAAATGCGTAACTAAAACATTCAAATTGATGCCACAGCACCACAGAAAGATGAGTAAAAAGTATGACAAATTAGATGTCTTTTCACAGATGAATCCGAATAAAACCATGCATAATTTACCATATTATATTTTCCTGTTTTTGTAACTAGTTGGGATATCCCACTACATATGTTAAGCATGCAGATGTTCTGCGGTTCCAAACAAATAATAAAAGCACGTCAATATCGTATTTTAGGTTAATCCTGAATGCCTAGATCCCTGATTTTTATGCGTCATATATATTATAAATGTTGTTGTAAACAAATATGCATATGTAAGTCACTGGAGTAATGGCGTGTGTGTGGAAAAGTAATACATAATTTAAAACACGGTTGCTCTGTAAGTTGCCTTGCCACCTTTTCGGCAAACGCATGCATAATAACATGGTTTTATTTTGAACTTAACTACTCTTCTGGCTGGATGCTTTATCTCTGTTTACTTACCCAGCTCACACTTTCACACTTTGGGTTCGTCAGTCACAGAGGAGTAATACTATTATTTTTATTATTTTCAATATGTACTCAACGCGACGACATGTATGTAAACAAGTCCATGTAAGTTGTAAGTATTTAGAAGAAGGCACACATTATATCTCCTGTTTCTCATTTAAAGAAATGCCCTCCTCTTCCTGTCAATATTTCAGGATGAATACCTATATGTTGTATTTTATAACGGTATTTGTAGAAAATCCATTATTACACTTCAACCCAGCTATTCATTCACAAAAAGTTATATATTTTCATCATCTGCAGATGTACTCTCTGTCCATGTTTAGGTAATTGTACTATCGTACATCTGTAATAGGTATATGAAATGAGAAGGGTGGTGGTGGTTGTTGTTGTTGTGACTGCACACTAATGGTTTTTGGGGGGCGAAATATTCAGGATTTGAGTACTTAAAGGTCCTAAGGAATTTTCATGGATACTCCTTACTCGCATTAGATCAAACAATTTATTATAGATGATAACAACATGAAATATATTTTACTTATATTAGACCCTAAAATAGAGGGTGAAAAATGCATAAAATACCAACGTTTCATTTTCCATCATATTCAAATATAATACTCTTAATTTTTTGTTTACATCATCATACACAAAATCTTTCATACGGTTACATTGTGCTCTTACTGACTTGGTCATTTCCATTTTTCACAATAGAGTGATATAATACTAAAATACAAAGTTTTGTGTGCCCGCTGCATTTTTTAAATTGCCTTTATGATGACTGGCAGATTATTATTCGGCACGGCTTTGAAAAGAAAAAAACGTTAATACTTCTTATTTCGTTTTATTTTTCCAGTGTATTTTATTCGTGGGAAATGCAATTGTACAATGTGTCGGTGGCACACGTTGAGCTATACGACAAATGTTTGTTAGTTGGTAATGCTTATGCCTTTTATGTCATTTAACACAGGATATAACCCATAATGGTACTAAAAGTAAGCTAAACCTTTAATTGTAAATGTATTTATCTATTCTTATATTTGGTTGCGGAGGAATGATGTACATCTGCTTTAAAACTTATCATCGTCCTTCATGGTATATGGTCATCAATGGAATTTACAATGCATGGTGCACTTCTCTCAAGTGACGCGAGGAAGAGAGTTATACCAAAACTAAAATATTAGTCTGTTAAGGTGTTAGCCGATTACTAAAGATTTACACAATTACTACTGTAATTTTATTTTACATTGATTCGAATTCCCTTTTGAATTATGTATATTTTTAATTTTACGCAGGTGAAAAGACCAAGCCAGTAAGATACTTCATAAAAATTTAAGCTTATCACAAACAATAACGGCTTGTGAATATTTATCCTTCCGTTGCAACCGGATCACGATTAGGTATCCGAAAATTTATACCACTACTTCCATACACCCTTAAAAGTGATACTTGGATTTTTATGCTGTTCATTACATTTCATTGTACTTTGTTGGTGATGATGATGATATTACCTTCACTCTCCAGGATTAGAATTTAGAATAAAATACTTCAAGAAGACAGCTGCCTGCCACACATAACAAAAGAGGAAATATGGTGACACTTTATGTCCCTATATTCATATCCATACAAAATAGCTTATCTTGATAATGAAAGGTATACTTATACGTGTGTACATACATCATGTCATTCCAATCAAATCAGTTACTATCTTTGAATACATACTGATACAGTGCATATTATTATGTATGCGTTGTTACATAAGTATCACCTACGGGAAGTATACGTTTTAATACCCTCTGCTGGTTTTATGTGTTTCTAAAGACACATTGTGCAACAATTTTATTACACTTATCTCCAGCAGGCTACAAACAGTAAGAAAAAATGTACTACGCCCATAATTTTACTGTTGCGTGATGTTGACGTAGCCAAATTTAGTGGAGAAATGTTGCTGACAATGAGAATGAGTAAGAAGAAAGGAAATGCAAGTATGCAGATGCACAAGTATGCAAGTAGGGTACAATGCACTTCCAACACTACAACTGCAATGTGAGCTGTCACTTTTTCTCACTTGTACTTTACACACATGCATTGTCATCACAATTCTTCCCTACTCAATTTTATAGATTAGATTACAAGAAATCCCTGCAATTAGTCACTATATGCATCACAGCACTCTACGATTAGGTTGATGAAGAATTTATGTATATATATGATGTAATTTGACCCAGTAATGTATATATGTGAATCATCATGTATATAATCACTGTCATAATTAGCAAAGTAGCACATTCTAAAAATGAGGCTTGACATTTTGTTCGGCAGTTCTGAAAATTAGCGTACCTCTCTCATCATTCAATCCACACACTTAGGTAACATGGTAATGATATTGAAACATTTTTTCCACATTCTTTGTACTTTCCGTTACCACTCGTCTTGAAACCATTAAATTAGTAGTAATAGCAGCAATTAATTATGATTTGTCTGCTGAATTTTTAAGTAAAGGCGCCAATTATGCAATTATTATCTGTTGCGTATCCAAGATCAGTTTTTGCAAATAATATATATGTATTATTATTAATGTTGCTAATACAAGTTCGAAGACATTAACTTGGCATGAATTTATCAATAAATTCTTGATCGATACTTTAATACCCACATACAAACCTTGAGAAAATAATCATGTATGAAATAATAGGTGGTTCTCAGGTAACAAGTTATGTGGAATCTCCATAAATTTAATCTTCGTTGTTGCATACCATTGTAATTTGTAATACAATTCAGTGTCCAATTTTTAACTATGACATCATTTGCTTCACGTTTCTACAAAAAAGTGCACAAATCATGAGAATAGCTTTCATTACAAAGTAAGATGATTTCATTCATTCATTATTCATCTTCAGACATTGGCATTATATCATAGTCACAAATTTTAATTAATACGTTGCATTGAAACTCACAAAAAATCCGTAATTCTAAATGCTTTCATGTAAACTGTATTTTATTTCAACCAATTACTGACGACTTGCATGGATAACCATACTTCAGTTGTATCCAATATCGAATTGATTATTTTATATCTGAACAAAAAGTGGTTGTTGTGACGACTGACTGACTGACGTAACTTTACAATTTTCATGCAAACTATTTTAATTCTATTGTAGTCGAGCATATAAACGAAATTACGAGCCAACAGTGAACTCATTCATCTCTGTGATCGAAAGAATTCTATCGGAGTTCACTAAAAATAGACATTTTAGCGCAAAAGGCACAAAGAAATCTTTAAAGTTTCTAGTTTATGTTTCACCATTTAAGCCCAAGGTTTCTCACAATAGCCGATTTTATTTAGTACGTAGCGGAAGCTGAAATATAATGCATGATCATTAAAACATTTTTGCCAACTGTAGGTAGCCGAATTTCTCTTGTATCCAAGTTTTTGCTGTACTAAAAATAACAAAATATTGGTCATGGTCATTCTTAACTGTAATTAAATCCATTATAAACAAGCTCTTCATGAAATTTCAAAAAGTGTAACGATAAAATTGAGGAAATTTTTTTTGGAGCAAAACATAATACGAATCCCGTCAAAATAATGTTATTGTCGACACATTCACATTTATGATAAACATCCTTTATTTATTTAGCCCACAACTTTTCTCAGAATTTGTGCCATAGCAACTTTTTGCTTCAAATTTCCAATGATTTTTTTCTTAATCCCGCAAAACCTGAAGTGAATGTTTGAATTCATTCTATTGTTCCACTAATCGTAAGCAAAACTCAATAGATTAAAGTAACGAATAAAATATAAGCCAAAAATTTTCATGGTAACCGCTTAACTATGATTAGTATCTTCTACCGTAAGGTTAACACTATTTCAAGCTGAAAGTTTTTGAAAAATAATAAGAGCCGCAAAACTGTTAGTTTTAAAGGTCGTGTTTATTTTCAAAGCGAATCATTCATTAAACAAAGATCAGAATTCACTCCAAATAATATAAATATACTATGATCTACTCAGACCCAGAAAAGCTGACACAATCAAAATCGTATAAATTCCAAACGTCGGTTATCTTGCTGTTTTGAATTCAAAACTTAATTTGGTACATGTTTATCCAAGTGTTGTAAAACTGTTTCTTAGAAAAAGTAATAAAACTATTTTATGATATCAAATATACATTGAGGCCGATACAGTCCTCCTAAGTTATATGAAAATTGAGATATCACCTTGTAATTTCCCAAAATCGTTAGTTTTTTGATGATATTTAATGATCAAATCTCTGATATCCTGATCGGGTTGCTCTTATCAAGTTTTCAAATGGTTTGAAATTACACATTTTCCATCCTTGCAAAAATCTAAAGACAGCTTTGAAAAACTATGTTTAACTTCATTACATCATCATCAAATCTTTGTAGAAAAAAATGCATATGTTTTTTACAGCCAAAATTGTTCACACTATATAGAATTTTATTGTTACTCATCTCAGTTTACATATTTTCACAAACGGGTAATCAATTCAAACAAGACCTACTTGGGAGATGCGATGACAAATTATGTAAACATGTAATTAGAACACTTCACGCTTTCCACTTTCCTCTACATTTGTTACTTTCAGTCAAGAAAAATACCGTTGCGCCAAAGCTAAGCTACCCCAGATGATAAAAAATGTGATAAATGTTTCAAGAATCTTTTTAAATGCATTCGGATCTCTTTTTAAAGTACACACACTTCCTTTTGGAAAATAAACGAAAACACAGAATTAGCTTTAAATTGTGTATAGGTAACATGACGTACATAGATTGGAGTGAATCAAATTAGACTGACTTTTTCACTCTTGCAATGCACAATCACTATTGCATTGCATACGCACTTATGCGTATACTCTTTCTTTAAGGTCAAATGTGCCGTAACAAGAAACTTGCATTTTTACGCAAAAAAGGTTCTTAAAATTAATGTAGCAGAAGAGCTTGCATACAATGTAGTAATTTTATCTAGCAGTTGCGTTTTGAAGGTAAGGCGTTGAAATAATCATGTCTTATTGCTGCGTGTGCTGAGTAAAAGTCGGTACAACATTTCGTTAAGTGGCAAAAAGCTTGTTGCGAGGAATATAAATGTAGATTTTGGGAAAGATATTTGAGGAAATAGAAGGAAGATTTTGAGTTTATTTTTCTTGATGAAATATACGTTCGTAAACGTTGAGGATTTAGACTCAATTGCTTTGTTATTAATGTGTGTAGGTGTATGCTGCTTAATTTACGCATCTTTCTTCCATTTCACACACCACCCGGATCCAATCTTGTGTTTTACGTTTCACATGTGTCTTAACTGATTGAAGCAATAGAAGTATAGTAATGTGCCATGTTTTCCCTAATTGAAAACTTGTGTTTTCCTTCCATGAAAGAAAGCACTTAATAATAACTAACGAATCTTTTATTCTTTTACCAATTTTACGTACGAAACATCAAATTACTCAGCCACCTGTCTACAATTCGACAAGCAAGACTTTCAGCTAGTTTTGATTCACAATCAGAACTTGGCCGGCGGAAGCCATGCCAATTAATTAAATATCTTCTGTATAATTATAAAATATGCTATGCGTAAGTCATCCATTTCTCTCATTCTCTCTTCATCCGAATTATGCAAAACTTGTTTCTTATATTGAACGTATGGTGTTTAATTAAGAAAACACCGAACCCTCAAACGACAAATTATGAAAGTATGTTGAGTTAATATGAAAATGGGTTATGTTATATATTCTTTAGAACTAGTTTAAGTATAATTATGTAAAAATAGAGTGATGGCTTCAGCTGCTTCTCAATTTCTTTTTAACAAAATTACGAAAAATAAATTGAATGCAAGCAAAACATGTTATTTTCCCAGTTGCTATTACACTTCTTGAGGCTACTTTCAAAGAGAGATTCGCCGTTTATAGAAACTGGCTTAGTCACCAGTAAAAACTGCTTTCCCAATGAAAATGCTGGGACAAACTTTCTTAGTTACTAACCATTTAATACAGTGAATATGTTTGTTATTCATTACAACCACATCGAGACAGATTTAATTATAAACTTAGCGCCAGCAACTATTTCAGCTTGTATTACGAAATTATTTTGAGTGCATCACCAGAATTACTCTGGGAATCAATATCCATCATATTTTATTTCAATTCCAAGAAAGAGCAACGCGGGCAGAAATACTAGTGACGCCGTCGATGAAGTCATCAAAAACATGATGAATTTTAAAACGTCAGATTGACATAAGCATAAATGCTTATTCTATTATCAACTTGCTTTGAAATAAATGCAATCACTACAGCAGCCACGCACAAAGTGATTTGTAAACATATTGGAAGCCTAAGGCACTATATACCTTAAATGCCAACTTCGTTTGAAATTATTGTGAAGAAATCAGTGTTTTGGACTTTTGGTCTAAATATCCATACATATTATACTCGCGACGTCGAATTGGCGTCAGTTTTTTATCAATTCGCTATAACACTATCATCGTCATCATAAGCGCTAGCTCATTGACATGGACCATTGGTTCGGTCAAAACGATACTGATACTTTTTCTCCTTGCCCATGTATGAATGAACTTGTACAACGCCCTTATAACTTTAAGAGTAGTATGATGATGGGAACGACGATGGACAAACGAGCACATTTTCTGTTTCATTAAAACGGAATAATTCGACATATAAATGTTGCACATTTATAAATGCTTCACTTGGCCAGGCCACATAAATACAAGCATTTATTCATAAGATATGAGCATGGTTTATACTGGTACCAATAACAATTTGTGACGATTATATGGAACTAATTATTGGGTATGTATATTCAGTTAAACTGTGTACAGTGTAAAGTTGCTGACTGGGAAAAGCCGGCTAAACGACTGTAACATAGTAAGTAATAATTATGAGTTGACTTGAGAACACGTCCCTTTTTGTACCATTAAAATATTTCGTTTTGTTCGATAGAGTGTACAATGGGGCATTTTATGACACTTGATGACATGCGTAATGCAAATCCAGCTATAAAACGATCAGTTTACAATGCAGACAAAATCCCACGCAATTTGTTTTAATTCAATCATCTACATGCATTGTATTACATGCATACGTATAATTACAATTATTGTTACAAGCTTTTTGAGTTGTCGTGGGTTGCAGAGGATTATGAATTAATAACAAATTTATCTTAAAGGAATTTACTCATTTTTTAGCTGTTGATATGAAAGTACATGCGGGTTCGTGGGTTGATGTCGGAAAAGCTGAAACAAAGTTTCATGTTGACATGTATATGCGTTTGCGTGTTATAATGATCAAGTATTGACGGCTAGTAGTGAGTAGTGGAGAGAAAAAGAAGTGATTCAAAATATCCATACCCTAGCCGACGTAAGTTAGTCTACGTTTACTTAAATAAGACGTCTATGTGATATATAACAAAAGTGTAGGAGGAAGGAGGAACTGAACTCACTAGTTGCAAGTCAACTTATGTTGATACGGGTTTACGTGTTCTAGGCAGGTCTCTCAATTTGTTTTTTCTAAATTAGGTGGAAGGAAGATTTTCAAATTTATTTCTTCCCACCTCATTCTCTCGGCTCCTTAGTTAAAACAAACATTTGTTGAATTATTTTAGAGTAGCAAACCAAGTACTTTATCAACCTTACCAAAATTATTGAATAGAAAGTCGGTTGCAATCATGAGGTTTTGAATTAAGTAAAGCAAGCTTATTTACGGAAAGTTTTGAATATGTCTGTCTATCTGTCTGATGTCAAATATGGCATTGGCAACTCGTTTAGGGTTTGCTTTGGAGACGAGCATGTGTATTAGACTCCTTGAAATCAAATTATACATTGCTTTTGAAAAGGCGCCTGGTTCAGGCATTTGGAGCTAAGCATGAATGTTAACGGATTTCTCCGTACAACAAAACCTTAAAATTTTCACATTTGTAGTATTTGTGTAATTCACACAGAAAAAAATGGCGGGATTCCTATTACAAGAATTTACAATAAGTTTATACTGAACATTGATGATGAAAACGTTTTGCTATTATTTTGCGGTCCAGGTAAAAATAATTTCAATTTCTACAGTTCTATGATTAATTTTGCTTTCGCTACTTCTCTGCCTCTATTTGACATGAGTTTACTGTAATTGTAAATGCAATTGTTACAATTAAGCGTTAGGCTTATGATGAGATGAAGGCGATTTATTCATTGTAGATTGTATTGCTGTACTGTTGAAGTTTGTTTAAGGAAATGCTGCAGTGTGGTCCAACAAGTACAGTTACCTGACAAATGTTTGTACTAAAATAAATGAGTCATTATATCATGCATTATTAAAAAAACTTGTTTACAACAAGATAATGTTTGTAAATATTTGAGCATGGACTTCGCCGAGATTTAACAGAAAACTACTCTGGAAGGTGTATTATGCTTACATACCTGTACTCGTCATCATTATATATTAATATTCGGTATATGTATTAGCACATTACCATTTGATTTTACATTGTACTATCTGCATACACTTCAAACTGCAAATCGTTTGAGTATGTATGTGAAATGCTCATTACTCAGTTTTCCGAGAAATGATATGTTTGAAAAATACCTACTGGTATTTTATCATAAAATATTTGTAAACATTGAAAGCTTATTTTGTTTGATTTATTGCAGTCCTGCTCCAATTTTTATAGTTTAATTCCTATTTATGACATAAAAATGGTATCGTTAGCACAGTCGCAGGCCAGTTCGCAGTCACATTGACTCCTGGATAAACTTATTGAATATATTTTATTCAGTTTGGATCTTATGATACTAGCCTTCTGGTATTAAATTCATTGAATGAAAACATTTGTGTACCAACTTATGGAAATGTAACGTTTTCTTGATTCTTCTCCAGCTTTTACAGTTATTTTATTACTAACTAGCAAATGGGCCAGCACGCTCTTGATACCCGTTAGTGTACGTCGTACACTACAAAAGTATCTAGTAGACACGA
>JAQFXM010007580.1:0-11685 GCA_034693345.1 Entomobrya multifasciata
AACGCATCGACAATTTCAAAAGAATCCATTTATTACCAAAAATGATTTCCAATACCATAGACGTCCGCTTGGAAAGGCACAACTTTTCCGACACACTCATTCGCATCATTTGGATCAGGATTTGGCTAAACGTGAGAAACGCGGAATGAGAAATGAGAAAGCATTAAATCGGTCCAGCAGTAGTGACTAAAAGTTTAGTTATGGGTTTAGCGTTATTATGCATACATAATTCTAAGATTGTGATTACTTGTACTACCAATTTAAAAATAATTCAATTTAAGTTTACATTAAAACAATGACTAAACCAACAGAAAAACGAGAAAACAGTTTGATTGAATGTTTGGAATCAATGCATGAAATAATGCCTGGAGTTTCCAGACCAAAAATAGGCAAATGAAATTATGTCCTCCATCTATGTTGTAAAAGATTAACGAAGGACTTGCAACTCAGTTTCCCGATCACGTAGTTCTGTTGAGTTCAGCGGATTTCGCTGCTATCATATGGAGTAAATAAATCAAACATGCATACTGCACAACAACCTGCTACTTTCATTACATAAAAAGCTTTATTATCGTGGAACGTTTTTACATTTACATACAACACAAAGCTTCAGTTCAGAATTGTTACAAAATCGTTTTCATATCATAACTGCTAGAATTAATACATAAGACTTATGTTCACCGAGCTCTAAAAGTTAATTACAATTTAATAAATACGATAGTAATTTCAAATTCGTAAATTCCGAATTAAAAAATACAATGATAACTAATCAAAGTTAAAGCAAATAAAATCGATTCTTCAAACCAAAACATAACCATCCTAACTAAAATTTACCGATTATCGTCCGTTTTTCCACTTGCAACTAAATGCTGAAAACAAAACAAAAAAACATACGTAGAGGTGGAAAATTTGAGAGAAAGAAAATATTTTAGGTAATCAAAATGTATTAGCTCTACCTTTAGAAGTTTGACAGAAAAAGACGCAATGTGCTGATTCCTTTGTTTCCTCTCGTTACCTTTACCTGTATCATTCTTAGGAGGTTTGTCAGGCTTGAGTGTCAGAGCTGTGCAAGACGCCCCATCATCTACGTCACCTATAGACGGATAATGAGATTCTTATTACTTAAACGCATGCATTATTAGTGAGTAAAATATATTAAGTGCTTCCATTTAATGTTATGAGTTCTTTCTTCAGTGGCTTACCAGGTGTGCTTAAACTGACAAAACCATCCCTGACAAGAAAAGCAACTCCAAACAAGCGACTAAGAACATCGGGAAGGTTATCAGCATGAGCAACTTGGAGCATATTGATAGGTGCTCCATCTTGTTCCTTAGAACTATTCCTCACAAATCGTAAAACATCCGTAGCTAGACCGTCTTGTGTGTCGTTTTTGATTTCATCATCAAAAATAATAGGTTTAGATTTCTGATTGACAATTTCCGTCTGAGTGGCGTCTTCCTCTTTGACCTCGTCCTTCTTGCGCTTCATTCGAATTTTAGCTGTTTCAGGCACTGCCTCATCTAGTATACGGAAAGTCTCTGTATCGATACAACCCATCACTGTCTTAAAATGAGACACAGAGTAGGCAACTGTGGACGCGGTGAAAGCTAATTTCCTCACAGAAGACAAGACTGAATAACCTCCTACATTGTCGAGGCATGAGTTTCGCTAGAAATAAATTGTACACGAGGGTTATTTTACGTTTTGCCATATCATAATCAAAAATAACTACACAATAAAATCAAATAATCAAATTTGACATACTAAATTTTTCAAAAACTCATCCACTTTGAAGGCAGCTTCAAGGTTAATAGCGTTATTCACTGCATGGTTGAGCATAATTATACAACGCTGCGTGTGTTGAGCTGCTAAGTACAATTCCGTCACCGAATTTCCCAAGTTTAAGTTTACTAGAAAGTTACAGCCAAGAAATTATGACAAAAGATTATAGTAACTGCAAAGCAACTAAGCAAAAATAGTTCTAGAATGTATGTAATGTAAATGTAGAATCTATGAACTTACTTCCGGCTGAACCTCCTTCAGATTCACTAAAAGTATTGGAAAGAGACATTTCCAATTGTTGGAACAATGCTTGTCCTGTCTTGATGTTATCCTTTAATACCCTTCTGTTTGAGCCTTCTGTAAATGATAAGTCGTCATCAAAACCTGCGACAATAAAACATAAAGGAAACATAAATTAAAACTAAGTTAAGATAATGAAAACATTCCACCTCAGTAATCTAGACTACAAGCATCATCCAAAGTGAAAATTGACAGTTAACAGAAATACCAACGCAGAACTTTACCTCGACAGGAGTCAATAAGGTCGCTATATATTCGCTTCACTTCATGACTAGATGCCATTGTTATATCAACTGCAGGGGGCTGACTAGACCCTGATGACGATTCATCAAACATATGAGAAATGTCATCGGGAAAGTCAACTTCTGCCTGTTCACATCCCGACTCATTCTCACTGTTATCATCGTCCCCAGCATCCATGAACTGGTATGATTCATTATCATTGTTATCCTCATTATTACATTCATCACCCTGCTCTGATTCCTTCTCGACATCTGTAACACTTGTTTCAGATCCGGATCCGGACGCCTCGACTTCCTCATCCTCCTCTGAATCGTGCAGTTCCATTGGTTCAGTATTCAAATTACTGACGTCCATTGGTTCGGTATCCATAAAACTGATGTCGTTCTCATCACTCTTCCTGTTTACCGATGTTTCCGAATTCTCGACGACCTCCTCCACTCGCCCTCGTGCTCTGGTTCGCCTTTCACTCATTGTCTGGCAGACTCTATTGATAAACCAAATAAGATTTTTAAATCATGAATGAAATATTACAAAACCCAATCTATCATTCACCACACTGAACACAAAGAATAAATCAGGCTTCTAAAAAGTCCACATATAAGGAAACTTTAAAAAAATAGTTACAATTAACGTACTTTTATGTCCCAATTTCGTAATATTGGAACCAAGATCAAGATTTTACCTGGCCACAACAAAAATTATATTTATTTAACGGTAGCAGGGCAAGCGTTAACTAATTGTAATGTCGGCGTCGTCCGTCGATGTGAAAAACACTGGTCAGAAAAGAATAATCTAAGGATAAGCACGAAAGGAAGGTGAAATAGTGAAATGTATCTCAAATCGACTAAACTAAATGATCTGATTTGCACTTTGCTTTGCACTTGTACGACTCAGCAACTTTCAATCAATCAAAATACAGACACAAGTTTCAGTTTCTTTGATATCACAGTACAACAGTCAGAATTACAACAGGTCACACCTTGTCTACTTTTTTATACTTTACTTTCTCCAATTATCTGACACTATCAGATTACCCAGACTTTCAACCCACCCAAAACCCAAGTATCGTCTCTCTAAAATTGCAATACGTATATGACGTAACCATCTCAGTGAAATACAACATACAAGGTTCTTTGTTTCGTTTTTGGCGTGAAGACCTGCAAACCCGCTTCAATCTGTTGTATGTGATTTCCGTTTCGTTAACTTTTAAAATAAAAATAGAATGACTACTAATTAAAGTTAGTAATAGTAATTAAACTTGCGACTCCCTTAAAACTCCTTATATGTACCAGTAGCAGTGCCACAAACAATATATTATAGACTACAGGCAACAAAACTTTTTAACTCATTGCATCGTCATCATCATCATCCTATCTCCTATCCTCAATCATCAATATTTTTCCTTCAAAAAACATGAGCAAATGAACTAACATTCAGACATGGGGTGATGCGAGAATTTACATATATCGACTCATGACTCATGAGTCATGATGAGACTCTCATCGCAATGTCACATTTAATGTTGCTAACTTGCTAACCCTGAAAATCAAATACAAAAAAATATTCATTTATTTCAAGATCACATAAAGACTCAATTAGAATATTGAAAAACCTCCGATTTATCTTTTTCCAGCTATGCTGAAATAGTAAGGATATTAATTACAAAGCATTTAAATAATATTCTAATGTACAAATGAACATCTCAGCCTTTCAATGACTGCATTTAAATGTAAAATTTAAGGGAAAAAAGCAATGAGTAGTATGCAATGCAAATTTTTTATATGCATAAATAGTTTGTGTACTTTTGTAATGGATCTCAAACTGTAGCTCAGCAATTGTGTCTTATATCATGTTTATAAAAGACTGATGTCTTTTGTTGGAACATTTTTTTTGGAAAGAGTTTCAATTCAATCCTAATCTGTAATCCCTATCACCCATCATCGTCTAGCAAAGATTTACTCCATCGCATCACGTACCAACCAGTCATCCACCATCATCATCCTTATTGTTACTATCGTACTTGTGTGCTTACCAGTCGAAAATTGTCAAATGAAAACTAACTAACTGGCTTTAACTGTTGCACGCTTGATTTGATAATGATGCAGTTATTCATACATGTGTGCACTGTGAACTGCACTAAACCAAAAAAATGCTGCTATATTAGACCATTAAATATCAAAAGTTCATATAACATTTGAACATAGAAGAGCTTTTGAATTAAATTGTTGTCTATGTCTATAAATATGTACATTCGCTTCGTCCATCATCATCAGTGGCAATGCAATGGCAAGAAAATGGAAGGAACGACAACAAAAATGCATTGCAAACGGTATATAAGCTGTATATATAGTAGTGGAAGTGATATACTTTTGGTAAAAGTAATAATATGCCTCCCACAACACAAGACGAGTTCAACGAACTCTCGTCTGCCTTCACTTCTCTTTCGCAGTAGTAGTAATAGTAGTAAAGCTTAAAGCAGCATAAGCAATAGTGAAAGACGGATATGGATTTATATTGAGTATACACACATCACATAGGATTCTACATGGAAAATATTTTTTGTGCAAAACACAACTCTGCCATTGCTAGAGAACGTCACTTTGTGTGCAATATTACCATTTACCATCCTCACACAACAGCCTTTTCCTTTGAAAGAAAAACTACTTATTTGCGATGATAACACAACCGCGCCGCGCTGCACGGCAACACGCATATTTTGGAAAGAATACTTACAAGTATTCAAACTGTCACGTATACAGTTTCGTCTTACCTTTAATTATTCTTACCTCTGGACTGGAGCTAAATTTAATAGCATGCAAATATGGTAAAGCTGAAAGCGTTGTTCGGTCCGACTGCTGCAGTCGTACAAATACAATTTGCCTAAAATTGATTGATGATATCCGATTTCCGGTTTTTCTTTTTATGCCATAAATAGTATTCAAAGAGTAACAACGAATTTACATGGAAAGAAATTGAAATCCATGTTTTACAAAACCTGATACGTTAAATATTTGGACATTTTAAAACCACATTCGATGTAATTGGGTATATATTTTAGATGCTTTGAAAGGGTTTCTTTCTTGCGTATTTTCATTATGAATATGATATATGATCCGTTTTGATTTCATGAGTATCGTTAGTAAAGTAAATAGATGCTTTAGTTTAAGAAATAAGTGGCATATTATGTGCTTTATACATTCAACAATCATTTCCCAAGTAAACTCCAAATCTTACGTAATCTATCTTACAAAAATCACACACAATCTTAACTCTCGACTCTCCAGACTACAATAATGTAAGGAAATAATCTTCCACTAAAAGGTTAAAAAACCAAAAAATAGAGCAACATTTTTCTTCCCAAATCTCTCGCAATTTTTTCCGGGTTCATTTCATGTTTGCTCTTTTGTATTGACTTTTTTTTCTTAGTTGATTCAGACACACGACTGGAACCTGCTACAACAACTTATCTTTGTTCAAGGTACATTGCCCTTCCTTCATTTTGCTTCCGTTTTTGCATACCTTCCTTTGGAGTAGTGAACGTAGTGAAAACATTGAAAGTATCAAGCGTGTACCCGCTACTCTCACTCTCTTACCCGAGCACATTTTTTTCCAAACTATATACCAACAAGAAGGAGTCATTGGCCCTTCGAAGCTCGGCATACTTTCTCTTCGTTCAAGGGAACGTAGGTACATAAACACGGAAAACTTATAAAAGCTTTCCCTGCTATTATCCTATCCAAACCACTTTCCTTTTTGCAAAGCCTATCTTTATATAGTGAAAACATGGTAGTTTTTAGTTTCCTCTTCAAATTACATAATAAACTTCAGGCCTCTTCTATAATAAAACACAATCCTTTTCATATTCCATTACCAATCCTACTGGAACTGGAAAGTATACCTTTTTTAACACATAACAGACATATTGCGGAGGTGAACATTATTGCATAGCATCGCGGTGGTGGAACCAAGCAAAGTTGTAATGCTATTGGTTCTTTGGCATTGGCAAAACTTTATGGAAGCAAGTTAAAGTTGTTGGAACATTCCAAAATACGGTAGTTGCGAGCATTTTGTACAAAATGGAATAAATGTAAGAGAGGAGAACTCTTGTATACCAACGACCAAACCAAACTAAATAGCCTTTATGTGCGTGAAAACTGTCTTCTTCTCTCTGTTTTGTTGACTAAAAACTGAGTCCTCTTCTCTTTCTCAACTGAACTGACTGAGTATGCTACACGATTGCATTGCATTTACCATTTTTACTATCAGAGTTACTTTGCTTACCACTTGCTTTTGTAAAAAGGAACATGAGCACAAAGTTAACTTGTATGACACAACGAATCCCTCGTACATGGAACCATCATCATCATCGCCAGCGTGAGCTTTGTGCACATGCTAAACTATGAAGTGAACAGAACGCTCTTTATGTCGCGAGTTCCGTGCAACAAACCAAAAAACCAGAATCAGTTTTTGGATTCACTCTCTGGTCTTTTTGCCATTGGACCTTCTCTCAGTTCACTTCCTACACGAGTACAACACACAACGTTGAAACACACTAAATATTATGCATCTTTGTCCTAATCACGGCAAAAGTATCAACACAACGTTTGCAAAATTCTTGTAAATAAAGAGCAGAGAGATACAATAAGCAATCAGTATCATCATCATCAAAAACAGTTGGAGCAGAGATATAGTAGATCAAGTAATTATATTGCAAGCAATATATAACATTGATCCATTCATTCAAACAAATAGAAATGCATTACAGTCTCATCGTGTGTGACAAACTATACATGAAGCTTGCGGATTGACGGAATTCATATTATCTTTGTTTTTTTGCATGAGTGAAATCAGAGTCTATTAAATGTACAGTTTCTCCGGTTTATAAATAAATCAACATTTTGTACTTCAAAGAAAGCTAATGATAATCATTCTATCAATTTTT
The DNA here is from genome assembly GCA_034693345.1 of Entomobrya multifasciata. Classification (NCBI taxonomy): domain Eukaryota; kingdom Metazoa; phylum Arthropoda; class Collembola; order Entomobryomorpha; family Entomobryidae; genus Entomobrya; species Entomobrya multifasciata. The sequence goes on from JAQFXM010007580.1 coordinate 7,268, forward strand.
CATTTCCATTGTAATTCTTCATTCAAGCTGGATAATCATTAATTGTGACAAATTAAATTAACAGTTACGTTCATCAATTTTCGTGTTTTTGGAATAAAAGTGAACACGACCGAGTGAAACAAGCTTCAAGTGAACGTTCACTTTGGGATTTTGTGTACAAAAGTGCATGAAAATTAGAATAACTTTGATCACCCACCACAACCTGTCATCATCATCATTGGTAAATTTATAGGTGAGCAGAGCTATCCAGTATTAAATGCATTGCATGTAGAAAATTGAGAAAAGAGCTGGAATAATTTTTATACATGGAATAATACACAAAGTTTTAGTCCATTCAAGCAGTGAATGTTTGCATGTTATTGAAAAAGGAAGATTTTTATTAGATGATTACACAGCATAAAGATTAACCAAGAGAACCAGATTCTCTCGTGTAGTGAACGTTACTTTTACAAGACTGTCATTCTCATTTTTGTACCCAAGTCAAGATATTCTTTTTTTTAACAGAGCACAAAAGTGCAGTGCATCAAGTGTATATATGAATGAAGTACATGTGCTTCTTGCGATGATGACACAAGGGAGCAACGTACTCTGAGCTGATCATCATGTCTTAAAACATACGTTTTTTGAGGATCTGTCTTTATGCATTTTTTGGTGCAATGAATAAATACAAGAAAAAATTTCACTTTTAAAATTTACAATTCATTCGTAAATGCGTTCTTCCCTTTTTTGTTAACTTGCATATATAAGCAAATTATATGCAAACTTGTATGTATGTTGTAGAGTACAATCCCTTTAAAAAATGCATCTCTCAAAATGTAAATCGTAAGTATTCATTTTTTGCAATTTCGTGATGTTATACAGATTCGTTTGTTGTTTTATTGTTGCAGCTCATCCCTAAAAACCTGCAGGGTGAATGCAGAGAGGGAAAGGAATATACTGTGTAATTTTACTCCTACAACGATTACCGTAACGTGGTACTACTGACTGACTTACTGTACAGCAAACAAGACAATGCTGTATCAACAATGAACTCTTTTCTCCCACACATTCAAGAAAAGCTGAGTCTTTGTGTTTCTCCACGACAGAGACGTATATTAACGTAGTAGGTATCTGTTTGCTGCTGCGCAGCAGAAGAGGATACATGCAGTAAAGCAGCCTACACAACAATTGACTTTTTTACGAATTGCACCGCAACAGCAAAAAAAAAGTGAATGCATTACCTTAAACAGAAATTCACAAAAAAAACGTGCCGCAAATATATATGTACTAGGAAAAGGGTTCATTACCATCGACCAGTAGACAGGAAGCTATATGCAAAAAAAACTGCATAGGATATCCATCCCTTAATTGAGTAACTAAAGTTTTACGTGATTCGATGTACAATTAATTTTTCGTTCTACGCTCAGGACTATATGGACAACACAGTGAACAACAATTAATTTTTATATGAACGTGTGCTATAATTATACGTTTACTTCTACCAGGATCAGTGTTTTGCAATCTAATGCAGAGTTCAAACAGTGCATTATCAAGTTGAAAAGTTGGCCTGGACAAAATAAATTGGGTATATTTTTTGGCATTCGCAGATTCTTACAGCAGTAAAAATAACACATTGATATGCATGTGGCATGCTGTTTGTAGAAAGAGTGCTTTTTACTGTGGAAAACCAGGCTTTAGTGTACGTTACCGTTAACCGGCTCGGATCCAGTGAGAAAGATTATATGAAGCAGACTATAAGCAGACTAAACAGTTGAGAGACTGTGCCCTTGATCATCACCTTGTGAAGAAGTACCCTTCGCTGAAGTGAAGGGACATTCAACTGCGTCTTCTCTGGACTTATTACGTACTTTTGTTTGTATACATGTTTGTGCTGGAGATGCTTTCTCTCAGAATTTAGTGGGAAGTTGAGCTGAGGAGTATTTCCTAAATACATACATTGGTACATATACCGGAAGCAGCTTTCTCCGTTCCGATAGGATTGACTTAAGTCGTAAACAGGAGTTTGACTTTGTATATCTACATAAAAGAAAGCTACCTATTAGTTGAGCGCAACGTCAACGTTGTTTTGTGAACTGTCAATCTACGTCATAATGAGAAAACATGGTGCTCTGACAAGTTAATTAAATTTAATTGATTTGATCATTGAAGAAAAAATACTTTGAATAATTAAAGCAAAGCATCATCATGGATTACAGCGACATTTTGGAAGCCCAATACAAGAAAAAGACAATTTTTGGTAAAGGAGCAATCTTACAAATTGGTCAGCAATAGCAATGACCCTTTAAAGTTGCAGTAAATTAGTTTGAAATTTACAATAGCCGGTAATCAATAACCGTGTGTGAAGTGAGCATTCGATTCTGTTTGTACTCTTTAAACAGAGGAGGTAAATTAAAGAAGTGAACTTGAACTTTTCCTGATTAAATGATTTTAAAGCTTCATTCTATCTGACGGAAATAAATAATTACGTACTTAACTTCCCTTGTCAGTGAATAGTGAATGCGCGCCCAAAAGATATGTTAATATCATTTTGCTGTAAATTGGTGCGACAAAGTAAAGTGACTGTGATGCATAAAGGAGGAAGAATCATAATATTTGGTGCATATAATAAACTGTGTGTATATAATATTTTGTGTATGATATAATACAAAACCGGAAGTGTGCAAATGCTAATCTTTATGTTGGACAAACTTACCTGATGATAACGGTTCACTTTTGTGTGTGTGCATAGACCGTGTACATATAAACAAATGCCAAATATCATAGATAAACGTCAATTCTGTGAATTGATACCATACACGTACTATGCAAGCTATTTCAAAAAATGTGTTGTCACTCATTAAAGTGTGAACTTTACAGTTGTCGTTTATGAACTCTTTGTAATATTTGTATGAACCGGAATACGGATGGATTTATGAAGCTATTGAACAGGTAAATAAATTATTTTTAAAAACATAAAATTAGAATGTGACATGATCCTGGATCTGGATAGTAAATTGATGACATGCACAATGAACAGAAAAATTACACGAAAAGCGATGAGAGAATAGGAAATAATTTATTGCAGGTATTCTAAAAGGATAAATTTGAATTTCATTCAATAGAGTACACATGAATATATTGCTAATTGCATTTATGAACTTGTGATACAGAATACGTGCGTGCGTGCACTTATAGTTTACTTTTAATAATAAAAAAGTAATGTATATTTTTGGTAGGGCGAGTTTTGTTATTAGAGTATGCTGACGGTGATGATAAGTAGTATGCATTAGTATTTTTTCTGAGTATGTGATTCATGCTTGCGGGAGGACGTATATTTCTGTTGTGTGTTCTTGTTGAATTGTGTGTGTTGAACATTTGTGTGTGTTTTTTGTTGAGCTGGAAATGTAGTGTTTTTATCACCGTACGATGAACTCGGTTGAACTTGACAGATATATTTCATGTGACAGACGACGACATGGCATAATGTAGTGCAACTCTACATCATACACACTTATTATTTACAAATTCTATTTTTTACCCTAATATGTATTTTGTTATCTAAAGAGGAAGAGATGGGAATAGAGGTGTATTTAGGCTGTATGTTATAATGTGTAACTTATATTTTGATTTTTATACTTTGTACCCAATTGGAACGAACGTTAAGCACCATACTGATATCTAGTTGTCATAAATTATTTTTATGTAGATATATATTTACATTTAGGTATAGTATAACAAGATATTATGGTCTTTTCACTGCACAAAAGTAGATGACTAGGCATTTCTGCAATTAAAGTTGGAGTGATCCAACTTCCAATATGAGCTGCTGTGAAACTTTTGCGCAGTCTCCAAGCTAACTTGACAAAACGTTTAGAAGATTAAATTTAATCTGATGATCGTTCTTAGTTTTAGATACTCCATTAAAGTTGCAGGGTATGTTTTCTTATCTTGCGTAGTGCCGAATGTGAAATTCAAATTTGTTTCAGAATTTTAAATAAAACATGTTTGTTTGTTGGCGGAGGTTAGCCATAATCACGATCCAATAACTATCCTTTTCCCCAACCATTCTTTAATATGAAATGATACATTTGTACAAACAAAAAATATCCTAAATTACTCTAAAAGTAAATTCTTTATCAGATCAGATTGATTGATGATAGCAGCTGAACAAACATTCTCCATAGAATGTACGTTAGTCACACAAAGAGCAAACGTATATATAAAAATCCCGCTGTAATAGCGACCATAATGACGCCTCTACGATGATAATATTGCGACAAATGACAGTGATGATGAACAATGATGTTGTCAATGAAAAATGCTTTCGAACGATATGTCACATGTTATATGTTTCGACATTGAAACCTTTGACCCCGATTTCTGACCCAACGAGGTCACATTGACCTATACTGACAAATGATTCTTGATCTACTCGACGA
>JAQFXM010007581.1:0-11684 GCA_034693345.1 Entomobrya multifasciata
ATCTCAGTTGGAATGCAAAAAATATATATTTGATGACGACGCTTTACAGTCATTTGAATCATTTGATTACTGTCTTTATGGTGTAATGTATTGGTTTGGTAAAGGAGAAAAAGGGAACAAAACAGTGCAAGTGCCGTCGTCACCGTTATGTCAGCATCAAAAAATAATGTTACTCTGCTAAAAAGTGTAAGTGAACTTGCATTTTTCTATTTTATTGGTTTGAACTTGTTGAGACTGTGACTGTGACATGGACATCGAGAGGAGAGGACCGTCCGGACCAAAAACACATTGTTTGTTGAGTAGTTTAGTAGTTTTTTATGAATTGATTGTCAAATTCAATGATCGGTCTCCTTCAGTTCATCCAAACAAAAAGCTATAAGCCAAACTAATTCTCTGTCTGCCTGTCTCACGTAACACCAAAAAAATAATACTATCCATCTATAGTCGTTGTCGCTGCGCTGCTGTGAAGCTATTTCTTGGTATCATCGACACAGCACGTATCATGCTGATATGATCTGATGATCATCATCGCATCGTAAAAAGCAAGTATAGCAGTAAAGCTGTGTGATGTTGTGAATGTGATGTGTGCAAAAATGAAAAAAGGCTCTACTTTAGTACGCAGTGCATACTGACTTGACTTTCGTTTTATCTCAGTTTAGTCGTGTATTGATCATTTTCATGTAGTTCTTGACCTAATACGGATTTTCTCATCGAAAGTGACAAAAAGGGAGGAGAGGAAACAAGCAAACAATAGAAAACCGTTTAAAGTTAAAAAACCAAGTGACAGCCAAAAAAAATTAACGTATACATGTCCATGCCACGTCATGTGCAAAAACATGCAACGCAACAAAATGATTTACGTTTTTACTTGTTGTTTTTAGTGTTTGTCAATCATATTATTAGTATACGTATTCAAAAGAGACTATCAGATCAGTGGCAGTTACATTTGTAGACAAATTTTCAGCATAGCTAAATATCTAGTTATGTTACATATATGTGAGTTGGCTATATTAACGGTATTCAACGACAGCAACGTCAAATTGCGTGCATGCCTTGAAGAACAAAATTTATTGTCAACATAGTTAATGTATGAGTTATACATTTAACTACAATAGCTAGTTACACACACAACTATACAATTATCAAATTATTATATATAGTTTGACAACAAAAGCTATTTAATTAATACTCTATAATTTTTATCTGATATGATCGACATAACCAATAGCCAAATAATCTGACTCTCTGACTGAATCAATTTTTTCAACAATGTCTTCCTGGGAAAGCCCTTTTAATGTGGTAATTTATTATTTTACTTTTTAACCTTGAAATTATTATTTAATCATGAAAATTTATTTATTGTAAAGGAGCAAGGCTTTAACGAACGATTGTTCAAAGAAATGATATAAAATAATTTAATTTATGTTCTGACTACTCACTTTGCTTTTTTGGTTGTACATTTTAAAATGTAGTGATAATTAACTTTAACCAAATACCTTGGCTAGAAAAGTCAATAATAATCAATATTATTGATTGAGTGGTAACGATCAACGACAAAAATGTATAATATACCTTGTCATTTTATATTCCATTATCAAAATATGATTTCAATTGTACATTATTACCAAATTATAATTATGCCAATGTTAAATGCTATATAATTTGGTAAATAGCATGGGACTAAAAAAAGTAATATGTTGGCGATAAATCAATAGAACAACTACATGACCTGACTACTGACTTGACTTGACGATTCACCTCCACCACAAAAAAAATCATATTCATGTTAAAAATTTAATTGGAAAAATGTTAGTGCTAAAAAAATAATTTCTCTGTAAAGCTGGAGTAAAAGGTCATACATTTGTCATCTTGAGACTAAAAAAACTTTTAAAAAGATGTAACGATGTTTACCGGTTATTAGAAAAGCTTAAAAATAATGAACGTAGGTACAGTTAACATTACATTTGTAATGAAGTGCAGCTGGCATGACATGTGTCGCATCATTAACATCGAAATTTAATGATTCATTTTATGTATCTCCAGCTTGTTGAAACAAAAACGAAGGTGACATGATTATAATGACAACGCTTGTCAATCGCCAATTACTAAATATGTCGCGTGTCTATGTACATATAGTTTGTTAGTAGTTAAAAACAATTATAAAAGGAAGGAGTATGTAGTAATTTGGAATATTCTTTGTTTTTCTCAAAGGTAGTGATTAAAATCAGCAAAATAAATATTATTTTACTTGTAGGCATGCATGTGTGTTACATGTACATGTTACATATTACATACGGTGATAACTGTCTAGCGTAAAAAGAAAACAAGGTAGGATTTCCTGTACAACAAGATTTCTTGTTAGTCTGCTGGAATTTTTGGAGATACAATTGGTATGAATGTAATAAACAGCACGACAATCAAGGACAGTCACAGTCACAGTAGACAGAGAATTAAGCTCCAAAAAATATCATGCATTTTACATAATTACGTGGTAGGCATGTAACTGACATGACATAGCTACACGTGCTGTTAAAATTACATTGCATTTTACTTCTGACATTTTACCATCAACAAACTCAACAAACTTCTAGTGTAACGAAGTAGAGATATGCATATAGGTAATATGTGCTACATATACATAGTTTTGTAAATCACCGAACTGATCGTGAGTAATTCGGATTACAATTTATCATCGTTCATCTTGTAGAATCCTTTCAACTTGTTGAAAAGATCGATAAAATTTTCTGCACTAGACAAAAAGTAGAATATTAGTTTTGAAATGTAAATGCCATCATAATTTGTTCAATTGCGTTGGGAGCATCAAAAAAACAATTTAGCCAGCTAGTCAAATTGATGTGCAAATCAATATCGTCATTCTATGCTGCATAGTTGTTTCTTTCTACTTATTTTGGAGCTGAACACCAAGTTGAGGTAAAAATTCTGTCACTTTCTTAATGATTCATCATACTACACTACTGTACACGATTAATATACATACCTAAACAGTTCACTTGAACTTCAAGGTTTTCCGTACTGGATTTAATTATTAGTTTTTTTACAAATGTATAGTAGTATGAAAAGTTGTACAAGGACAAGCATCTTATTTACCATTTTGTTTTAAAAGAATTTACTATGTAGTTTACTTTTATTCATCGAGAAAGTAACAACATGTTATTTTTTGTCTGGTGTAAAATTGTTTGGTGGATAGGTAAGAAAAATTTGTATGCATGTATGTCAGTCTCATTACACAACTTGGAGACAAAAAAATAAATTACGTGTTAGCAAAGGTAATAGAATAGATTACAGTTGCCATCTTACTAAACTAACTGAACCATACAGATTTATTTTGTCATGCAATAGTGGCTGTTGTACATATTGCAAATTCATGGAGAAAAGTATGTAGGATTTATTATCATGGAATGAAAAGTTTTCAAGATTTGATTCCCTGAATTTTTTGCATTGTACAAAAACTTTTTCCAAGAAATACCCAAGTTTATAAATACATAACACCGAAATCAAAACTTTAATAAAAACTCCCATCTATAGTACTTCGATAATTAATGATAATTAGATAAACTTTTTGTCAAATTGAAAATCATATAATCTAATCTATTTACGTGTCATTTCTCAATTTTCCACCTTTCCAGCAACACAAGTAGACTGTAGAATTACCTAAATTAAATTAAATTTCACACAACGCTTTCGTAATGTTTTACGAATATTTACATACCTCGTCCATTATCGTAAATGACTAAAAGAGGAATTTCCATACATAATTTGGTTTCATGATAAAATTCAACTTGCAGAAAATTTTACATCAATTTTTTTAAAATGTCATAAAATAAATATATCTATGCTTCAGTAACTTCAGTTTTACATTTCTTATGTAGATTTACCACTATTTGTTTTAATGTTCCCAAATGAATAATAGCTTACATAAAGGGTTACATTGATGCTCTTGATTTGCTCATTAGTATTGGCAAATATTAAGTGTAATTTTCCCCTTTATCCTTTTTCTAGACAATTTTCTGGAGAAATAGTAAATTAGCTTTGTGGGTTGCTACCCTATGTAGGCATTAAAAAGAACATGTGCTTGTTTCTCTGCCTTTCCATACAAAATTTGCTAAAATTGTATGCATATTTGGAAGAAAAGAAGAGAACCAATGTCAAGTCAAAAGGTTTTGAATAATTGATATTTAGCGTTACTCCTTCCTACCTTCCAGCCTACCGACATATAGTCAGTCATACCTTCCCATTTAGCATTGAACCGTTATAATTCCAATCCAACCCTTTTGATGTCCATTAATCTTTCGGTTATTTGCTTTTCACATTCAAGTATTTCCACGTTGAAATAATACCAAATATACCTAAAAATCCAGAACTACATATAAACGTATTCCTTTGATTTTTCGCAAAATGCCAAATAAGTGTGTGTATGAAATGGTTAGATTTCGCATTCGCACATATCCATACAATGAATAGAGTATCAATAATGTTCAAAGCAATAACGGTTAGTAGAGACTTGATGATGATGATGATGATTAAGTATATGTAGGCACTAATATTGGTGACATTGAAGTCAGACCCATCACATTACATAGTCAGCAAATATGTATGGATATTTTTTTTCATATAACGGCAACCTTCACCGTTAATATTGTTTTTTATGTTCCCTATTTATTTATTTGTTTCTGTGCATGTGTCTGTATAGTCATTGACAATAAAATACTGGTGAAATGCCATGTTTCCAAAATACAGGTGGATGCATACATTCATACATACGTGTATATGTGAAATTATATTCCAAGCGTATAATATACTATATACACTTATTTATAGCATTAATATGGCACACATTCCGCTAAATATTTTACTTTTACCTGTCGGCTCAAGCAATCATACCGAATGGGTTAGCAGTGTAAAAGGAAATAGAAGTCAATACGATGCTCTTGATATTGATATTTTTTCTTGCATTTGCAATGACACGACTTATGAAGTTCAATAAAAATGATTAGCCCAAAGGCTATATTTGCAAGCCTATAAAATGGATGGATGAGAAATATTATGTGGACGAGTAAGCGTAATAATAAATGTAATAGCTGTTGAGGGAGAAAACTACATTTTATCTAGTTTTCTCTGCCATTGCGTTGATTTCGCAAAAAAAATAATTGGCATGGTATGGCCATGGACATTCAGTGAAGGATTCTCTTAAAGTTATTATAGCAGTTGGCATGGCAAGTTGAAGGCGAAGGCGGTCTGTTATTTACGATTAGTTTAATGTACTTTTGCTACGCTGGTTAAAATTGACGGAGAAAAGTGGGAGGTCAGTTTATGTCAAAATATCCACGTTCAAGCTGAGCTAAGGTGACCATGGCCAATGTCCATGTCGTTGTTTTGCTGGAAGCTAGTCTGGTTGTCATAAAAAACACCGTTTTTTCTACCACTTGATTGTCATTTCCTGCCAAGCTGTTGAGCAGTAATGTAGCAGCAGTGGTAAGGCTAGGGAAAAAAGGAAAATTGACTTTGTTTGTACCTCACCAACTCTTCACCTGTCTTATATATTTTTATTTAATTACTTATTCTTGGTTTTTTTTTGTGGAAACGGATTTATTTTTTCTCGACGAGCTCACTAGGGCATGGGTGACTTATCGTCTAGTGGTGGTGATATATTTTGTAGTGGAAGTAGTAGTGAAGGTGGTTTTGGTCTTCGGTATCGAGGTGGAAATAGTAGTATTCATCAAAGTGTGGTGGCCACAAGGCAGACTTCTTTCATTTACAGTGATGAAACAGGTCTGAGTGCGGCTATTGAGTATGTAGACGATGGGAATGGGAGTGAGGCGATTCCCGTGTTTGTGACAAAGGCAGGTAATAAAGTTTATATTCCACCGTCCATAGCAGATCTGTTGAGAGATAAGCCCCCGGATTGTGATGGAGGTGAGTTTGAGGATGATGAGAATGGTGGAGGAGATAAATGCTCAAGTTTAGTGAGAATTGAGGATAGTGACTATGACTCTGACTATGGTTATGATTCAACTGACGAATTGGACGAGGGAAGTGTTGGATGGGGACATGGGACAAATGGCTCCCTTGGCGATGATAATAATGGGACTAATGACAGTGACGAAGAACTTGGCGGAGTTCAAGTTATTTCGAAAATGAGAAAAAGTTCTAGAAGAGCTAGAAGGCGACAAAGAATGTTGGAAAGGAGAAGAATGATGAACCATGAGGAGGAGGATGATGACGACTTTCTAAATTTCGAATGGTTGTCTAATTTTTGGGAACAGATCAAATATGTGGGACCCAGGTTACTACCCTTTCTCAAGTCTGCGGCAGTGTATTTCGTCCTTTTCATTCCGGAGGAGAGTCCTTCCCTTTTTGCTATGATGATCAAGTGTCTGCCTGTTATATCCTTGGCCTTATTTATTGTACTTCATGGAATTGGATTGAGTGAAAAGTAAGCATTGAGCAGAAAATAATATTCAGCATTTTTTTTACCGATGCGATGTAATAGTTATGTCATCTCTAAACTTTTTTATGTGTAATTCTAACAGGCACAAGTTTTCCAGAAGAATTCTTACAGGACTCATCTTTTCTTGCTTGGGTGACGCCTTTCTGATCTGGCCTCAATATTTCCTGTGTGGCATGGCAGCTTTTGGTGTGGCTCAGGTAATTTATTAAACTAAATGGGGGCAATGTAATAAATACATTAGCAAGCAGTAGTGCAGTGCATCTTGCAGAAAACCAAGTGTGTGTCAAGTTTGCATGCACTTTATTGACAACACTTTGTGAAAATAGTGACACAAGACAACCAACAGATTTGCATGTCGTTGTTTAGATGATTTATTTAAATTTGGTTTTCTAGAGCTGCTACATATGGGCCTTTGGCTTTGAGTCAGTCAACTGGAAACTGGGATTTTCCGTCTTTGCAGTCACAAGCTCAAGTAAGAAAAACCACCAAGTGAATATCCCTCTGTCACACTAAATCTCATATAATATGTATCATTAATATATTTAGCTAAAGTAATATTTATTATAAAACATTTTTTCCCATATGACATGCATGCTATTAATTTTTAGGTCTCTTTCTCATCCTACCTGGATTGATGACAGATGCAATGCCAATTATGATAGGAGTTCTCATCTATTCCCTCTTGCTAACCACAATGCTTTGGCGTGCCATTGATCGTGCAGATCTATTCTCTGAGGAGCCTTTCAGCTGGAGTAAAATGTCATCGTGCATTGGAGCGATATTTTTCGCCATTTCTGATACCATTCTCGCCTTAAATCAATTCTACATGAGAATACCATATCATCAGGTAAGCCAATGTACATAAAACATTTCATGCATTTACGGTACAATGACTTTGCTCACAACTCATTGTCAGTTTAAATGTATACATAGGTTAGGTTTTTATGCACCATTGCATATTTAAATGCTACTGTACTGTATATTATTATGTAAATGTACTCTGGTTCTGCATTCATAAAATCTTCTTTTTTTAAACAGATTTTGGTTATGACAACATACTATGCAGCACAATTGGGCATTGCACTTAGCGTCGTCACTACCACAGCCAGAGAGACAACAGAGAAGAATGACAAGATTACAAATGATCTCACCGATCCAGTTGACAGTAAGCTTAGTGAAGAAGGGGGGCTCAATGCTGAGGAAAATGCGGCAAGGCACCGCTCAAAAGGCAAATCAGTAATTTAAACAAAGGTGGATATCCTCCATCACCAGCAACCACCACCGTCATGAAAAATTGTCTCCAGCAAAAAAAACCTCTAAAACTAATGCGTATATTTATCAAGCATGTAATGTTTGTATGGTTTTTTGGTACGTCTAAAACATTCAATGCTCATCTACGACTTTAATGTGAACGCCTACGTCTAAAACGAACGAACGAACATACATCTATTTCTAATACCTTCATTAAATATTTGCATTTGTCGTTGCTGCTGTTGTTTTTTGCGTATTTTAACTTTTTTTTGTGTGCTCATCACCTCAAACTGATCCTCAGAAAAAAAACTACGGTATTATGTCTATTGTATCTACTTATCTGTTAGGATGTAAGAATAAAAGGATCGATATTGTTATATATATATTTAGTGCTGGTTTGTTCAAAATAAAGTTCACTAGAGTAAGAAGTGGTAAGAGTACAACATGTATAATGTTTAGCATATATGACTGTCATTAACTAACTGTCTATTTTTGGAAATAACTTGTTCATGTTTCTCAAGTGTCATTTTCTGGTTCCTATGATAAAATATAAATGTAATGAGAAAAATGCATATCTAGTTTTTTATGTGTACCCAAAAATTGTAATAATTATGAGTCAAAGATATTCGATTAAAGTATGGTTAAATTAAAGTTGAAAAAATTATGATTTCATATGATTATTTTTGGTGCACTGTTGGATGACGAAGAAGATGAACTGTAGATTGTATGATTTCCTGGGTATGGCAGTATGCAAGTTAAGATCAAGGTCAGTATGAAATATTTTATGAATTAAAAGTTAATGATTCATTGAAATCTTGTGAAAAAATTGATGTGAAATGAACGAGTAAAACTTAACAACAGCAAAATGAAGCCCATGATTAAAATACGTAATAAAAATACAAAAAAGTGAAATGGGTAGACAAACGGGAAGATTTTTTTGGTCATGTCAGATATTTATTTTTTAAAGTCATTTAAAAGTTTTGAATTTAAACTCATGTTTAAAATGGAATTAATTTTTTGTAAGTGAATATTCTTGTCTTAAAAGTTAAAATTAAAAAAAAACTTGATCTAATTAACACCCACTTTAAAAAGTCAAGTAAACAAGATTAAAAAAACGGTAAATCAGTAAAAAAAATGTATAACTGAAATTTTTAAGATAAACCACCGCCAGGCTTCTTTTCCAATAAACAAAAAAAAAAACAAAGAAATTTTGAAAATTTAAAAACAGAGTTTAAAAAACATGACAAATATTTTAAAACCTATAGTAATTTTTTTTTAGCTATAATGGACCGATAAAAATAATTTTTAAAATAGTTTCAAGTCGGATTCCTCGACATTGGTCACAGGGGATGTTGGGAGCATTTACTTCCTGCTGTAATACAAACAAAGAGAACGAAAAAAAAATTAGAAATCGTTACAACATTAGTTTGTCCATAATGATCAGCGTTCCCCTCTCATAATAATTAATATAGCACTAAAAGGGTACTTTTAAATGAAATAGAAGGATAGATTAAAAAATATTGGACGGCTTACCCAAAACCTCCAAAACCACCACTAGCAGCATTAGCTGCGGCAAAAGAATTGGAGCCACCGAAACCAGGGTAACCACCACCACCACCGGCACTGGCAATAGCACTAGCAGAACTGAAGGAGTTTCCACCTCCGTATCCTCCGAAAGGATATTGCCTTTTACTTCTCAGATAAGCAACGGCAGGACCGGCTGAAAAAAATAGAACACAAAAATTCCAATTTTAGTCAATTATCATTTCCATTAGAAGCTTCACAACCAATTTTTTTTAGAACAAAATCACTTAAATAATAAAACGTTTTAAAAATTCGTAATAAAAGTTAGTTTACTTACTTAACTCACTGGAAGCCACGTCGGCAACGACAGGGTCGGTGTTGACGTTAACATTGTTGGTGGCGTTAACAGAAAGGATGGTCAAGGCGACGAAGATAACACAGATGGTCTTGTACTCCATTTTTGGTGATTTAAAGGAAGTTTGGCTTTAGCTCAAGCTAAAAAATAGTAATGTCGTTACTAAAGGTTTAAAAAAAACTGGGAGAGGAAATCCGAGTAATGTGAGTCAGAGTAATCGCGTGAATGGAACGATGAACTTGAAAAATCGGTCCTTTTATAGTTTCTCAATTTTTTTTTTGCCTGGACTATTCATCCAACAATGGTCAGGTAGCCACTTGTCGCTTTTTTTACTGGGAAATGATGTGACGAACAATGAAAGAAAAATCTCTTGCACTGTTTTGACTACAAACAAAGAAGACAAAATGTAGTTGAAAATTTAAAATAAAATAAATCTTCAGGGCAGTACGAAGTCTGGTTAGTTTTTTCAAGCGAGTATAGTCATTCATCAAGATTTACATATTTGTCTAAAATGCAGTCTCTTGCAATTGACCAAAACTTTTACTTCTCCAATTGCTTTACTTTGTGTGAATTGCTTTGAATTGTGCTTGTCCTGGATTTTTCTTCCAAGTTGAATGAACTTGGTGGGATACCAGTTCAGTACCAAGTTCGATTTTGTGACCTTGAGAACATTTAAATTTAGCAACTCAACTTGCTTTATCTATGTTTAGTACATAGTAAAGTTTAAATTTTTAAAAGCAAAATTGGATTGATTATAGTTAGTAATTTATAATTTTATTCAGCATGTCACATAATCAAAAAAATCGAGAAAAATACCTAATTTTATGTTTTGGTACAAGACTGACTTGATAGGTCCTGGATATCTTACTCACAGATCTTAACCTGAAGACCAAAAAAGAAGGAAGATTCCATTTTGGTAATCTACTTTAAAAAAAATATCCATGACAAAAAAGAAGCAAACTGAGAATTTGCATTTGGTAAATTTGATGGCATTTTTTAAAACGGAAAGACATCTAATGAATGATTCTCTGACAATGATAGCTAAAAAAAATCAAATGGTATTACTGCAACAGTAACAAAAAGTTGTTCATTGAACAAGGTCACTAGCCTATTGTCACTAGTTTCTAGAACCGCTAGCTAAACATAGTGCAGTATTGACTGCACTGGTGCCATCTCAGTCCCTAGCAAGGAAGCATCATTTGACTACGGAACGGTTATGGAAATCCGACCAGTGACTAGACTTTAGTGAAAGCATTTTCGGAATGTAGATGGATACCGTGTGGCATTTCCTTTTCACAGGCCTTCCATGTTAAAAAAAGAGGAGCTTTGGCTTGCATCTTTGCCCGTTTTATTTGTAGATCATGAAGATATGCAAGTTGGCTAAATAAATACAGCACAATAACGTACACGTAAATAAGCAGGTAAAAAATATGTGAAATGCTGGATGTATGCATTTTTTCCAATTCACAGTAAACCACAGAAAAGTAGTGTAAAAATAATCATCATAAAAGGTAGTGGCAATATCCATGGAATTTACAAGAGACTTCAACAATTTTGGATAGGTAGAAGCTCTTCATTTTGTATGCAAAGACATCTTGGCAAAAGAGAGTATAAAATTGATGCTAATGATGACGTTGATGACAATAATTGCAAGATGATATTTAAGGTGATAAGACATGTGAATACATAAAAGAAACGTAACCAAACATTTATACTGTATTAATGTCTCGGGGCTGAAATAGTTGCAGGTGTAGCAGAAAAAGGAAGAATAAAATGGTACCAAGAAGCCAGTAACAGAGAGCCTTGATATTGATCACATTGTTTATAGGGTCAGTCAAGTCAACAGAGCAGACAACTATTTACCACGACAGGTCGGTGATGATGCGAGAGAAGATATCTATTTAACAATTATCATTTATTTAAATCATATGGGCATAATATGCAAAACATATTTATATTTCAAGTGCACTATTGTAAGTTTAGAGAATTCATTAAAACAGACATATGCAATGCATGCACATGTTTGAGATTGAGATGATCTGATACAGATCACATTTCTGTCAGTCTTTTCTTCAGAAGAACGTG
>JAQFXM010007582.1:0-11683 GCA_034693345.1 Entomobrya multifasciata
CTGGAATGCAACGTTTCTAATAATATAAAAGCAATGCAGAGATTTAAAAAGAATGACTTGATCCCGAGCTCAATTTTGTTAGGTATAGTATAGTATATCAGCTTTACTTATTTTTTCCCCTTAGCTCACCGAGTGGCTCACACTCACAAGCATTCAGCCAAGCCATAGCCATCTATCTACACAAAAAGTACAAAAAGAAGATCAAGAAGGACGAAGACGAAACACTTGCATTTAAATTCACATGCATACATTGCACAATATCTTCAAGTGTAAGAAGCGAGTTTCGTTTACATCATTAACAGCTATATGTCCTTTGTCCTCCTGGCTATTTTACTTAAAAAATTATTTACGGAGATGAAAAACGGAGAAAACTATAAACAGAAATTAGCACGCATTAATTAAAAATATGTGTCACGAATTTATTTGATCTAATGAAAACTGGGATTAATTTGATATATATTTTTGGAGTACTTGACCGTTAAAAGTTGTATGCATTTTCTTACATTATTTTAGACCTACTTATTTAAAAAACCATAACATCTTTATAAAATCTGCATTACTTTTTTAGAAAAATCTCTGGAAAAAACAATGACTCACAATAAGTTCAGATTGGTAATATGACATTTGGCCACATAAATTGTGCAATGATTTTCTTGTAATCTTGCATCATTTTATCGCTAAACTGGATAAAAGTACGATTATTAAATAAAAATCGATTGATTTTTTTTTGCATTTCAAGACACAAAACACCTGCTTCCTGTACATAGTCATTTGTTTTATTTCCTTGTAAATTAGTCAAGAATTCAGGACAGGAAATGGTTGCATTTTCTAACACATTTAAATCAGATTAAATCAATATTACTACTTTATTGATATTTATTCCAGTCTTACGTTTTAATACTTGGCTTGACTTGTGGATGTCAAAGCGGGGTAACATGAAACATTTCAATAAAATCTTTCCATCCAGCAAAGATTTAATGACCTTGTAATATTTTTGTTTGAAGATTATTTTAAAATTAAAGAGAATAAGCAAATTGTGATTATAATTACAACAAACAAAAAATGTTATACTTTTTGCATTGGCGTTGGAAGTAGAATGGGCAATAAAAAACAGCATTCGTTCGTCATGATGAGTCACGTGACGTGACATATTATTCATTAGTACAATTTGATGTAATATTTTTTGGAGATTACTTTTTAGCTGTGCTGTCGCTGGGACATTTATTTCAAATACAAATCATTTACTTATAATTTATAATTTTTCTTAGTATTATACTTGCATGGCACCCATTCATGTATACACAGATGAAACTTACATTAGTTTAAAAAATCCATAATATCTTTGATAAAAAAACTCCAAAGTTCAACAAAGGTCCCTTTTTTAAAAAGATTTTTACTCACTTGGATCCTAAAACAAATAGGGCATCATTATTTTAAAACGGTAAAATATTCATGGTAAAATAACAAGCTATTATTGCTACTAAGAAAAAAAAATGACAAGAAAGAACCACTTTCTTTTCCAATCCGTAAAGATGAAAGATGAGATGGTGTGACGTGAAGAAGATGACGGTGGACGGTGATGGTGTTAGTAAAGCAGTAGACGATCCCCTACATGTTAACCAATGTTGTTTAAAGCATACGTTCATCTACCGTATTTATTTAGGGTTAAAGTAAAGCATGGAAAGGTTTATCTGAATTTGGTCAAGGTAAATTAGTAGAGTTGCCTGACTTTGGCTTTTTTTCGCTGGTCTCAGAAGAGAAGCGAGGAGACAAGAGCAGAACGCTTTCACACTTTCATTCCGCAATTTAATCTTTCAGCTAAACAAGCCATATTTTTTATTAAAAATTAGTTCAAAGTAATTAGTGAAGTTGATTAAACAAGATAGTTTTAATCATGTCGGATGAACCATCGTGTAGTTCTTCATTAAAGAGAGCTATGGAGGATCCGGAGGCGGAGGAGTCCTCTTCAAAAGTAGAAAAGAGGGAGGATTTGGAGGAGGAGGATGGTTTAGTTGCTGGTGGAGATGGAGGTGTTGAACTGCCGGAAACTCCAGTTGCTGTTGGAGGTGTTGAGCTGCCGGAAACTCCAATTGCTATTGGAGGTGTTGAACTGCCGGAAACTCCAGTTGCTGTTGGAGGTGTTGAACTGCCAATTATAATAATTGAGGAAGTAGATGGTTCCGATCAAACCGAACCACCACCACCGGCTGAACCTTCGAGCTCAATGGCTGGAGGTGATGATGGAACTGGAGGGGATGCATCTGAGCCACAACAAAACACCACGTTGGATGTACTACGACATGAGCGTGTGATCCAGCTAAGGAACAGGAGCATCCGGTCGGTAGTGAGAAATTTGAACAGGTCGGTGAATTTTCTGGCAACACTTATAACGGGGGACGGTGACTCTTCTGAGGAGTCTTCTGAGGAGGAGGATGGTGATCCGAATGTGCCTTCAGCAGATGAAAAGAAGTTGCAGGGGGAAGAATAGGTGATTGGTAGGTAGAATTTTTTTTGAGATGAATAATGTATGTGATATTTTTAATTAGTGATGTTAATTTAAGTGATTTGTTATCTTTTTCTATTTTAAGCGGTGGGGAAATGGAGGTGGCGCTGAACCAAGGAGAGACGAGAAAGATGCGGAGAGACAGAAAGTGAAAGTGATCCAACGTAAAAATAAGCATACAATTTCATTTTTCAAGTTTTTAAATCATCAAAGTTTCTAACATCTTTCTATTTTTCATTTAATTTTGATTTTCATTTCAATTTATCCATTCATTAAACATTGTGATTTGATTTTTTTTTGGATTTGATTTTTTTACCAAATATGGGCATTTTTTTAGTAAAGCTGTCTTCCATCTTTTAAAACTATTTCGTAATTTCTTTTGTGTCGCAATTTTGTTCTGTCATAAAATTTCATCTTGGGGCCTACGTGCATGGTTTAATTTATTTACTTAATGTGCAATGCATTTAAAAATTAACTACGCATTAAACTACTTACGGTAAATTATTTATTGAAGGACAGAGAGCGTTAACTTTACAACACAATGCAAATTACAAACAAAAAAAACTTTCCCAAAAAGTATTTGACCTTAATATTTTTTAAAACAATAGCTTGTACTTAAAACAGCGTAATATCTCATTTCTCAACACTCTTAATTTTACCTTTGCCGATTCAAGGCTTTGCAAACTTTCATAATCTGTTATTGTCAAATCCACCCCATATAAAACGGTACGCTGAGTCTTCCGACTTTCAGTACTGAAAAAGTATGGATATAATGTACTTACTATGGTGGTGGGTAATACCCACCATCATTTCCGCTGGAAGGATAAAATTAAAAAAAGAAGCGATATTAGACCCTCGACCTTCACATCTCCACCAAGCCAAGATCCAGCCACAATACCAGCCTCAAGCGGACGCAACAGGTTACGCGGATAGTATCAGGGACAACTTGGAAATCAATCCAGAGAAGCAAAGTGAAACACAACAGGCTCCATCCCATCAAGCGATTAGACAAGTTATCAATTTAGATATTAGCCCCAGCAAAGAGACTGAACCACAGGTCGAGGTCGCATCAAACAATGTGTACAATCTGGAATCAAGCCATGGCAAACAAAATGGGCCATTGGTCGCATCAGAAGACTCAACCAATTTGGAAATCAGCCCTGCAAAGCAAAGTGGACTACAGGTCGCGGTTGCATCAAGCAACGCTACTATTCTGGAATTAAGTCCTGGCAATATAGTCCTGGAACCTTGGGAACCATTTAGGAATGTTACCCGTCCAGATTTCGAAACCAGTCTCAAAATGCAAGAGGGGCCGTCGCACGGATCAAGCGACGTAACTGAAGTAGGAATGACACCTGACAAGAAAGCCAAGTCACGACAAGTCGCAACTAATTTAGATTTCAGCCCTGGCAAGACAAGTGAACCACAGGTCGCATCAAGCGACATCAACAAACTAGAAATTAGCCCTGCTAAACATAGTGAACCACAGGTCGCGGTCGCACAAAGAACCGGTACCAAATTTGAATCGAGCCCAGGAAAGCAAGACGAAGCCCGTGAACCAATTTTAAGGAACGCTACCCATTACGAAAGTAGCCTTGAATTGCAGGAAGGGCCAGAACTTGGATCCAGTGATGTCACGGAAGTAGGCATGCCACCTGTCAAACAAGCTAAGTCACGACAAGTCGCAACTAATTTAGATTCCAGCCCTTTCAAGCAAAGCCAACCACAGGTCGCATCAAGCAATATCGCCAAATTAGAAATGAGCCCTGGCAAACAAGACGAAGCCCGTGAACCAATTTTAAGGAACGCTACTCATTACGAAAGTAGCCTTGAATTGCAAGAAGGGCCAGAGCTTGGATCCAGTGATGTGACCGAAGTAGGCATGCCACCTGACAAACAAGCAAAGCCACGACAAGTTGCAACTAATTTAGATTCCAGCCCTGGCAAGGAAACCGAACCACAGGTCGCTTCAAGCGACATCGCGAATTTAGAAGTTAGTGATGGTAAGCAAGTTGCTATGGGAGGATCCGCAATGTCACCAAATATTGGCGAAAATGTAGCCCCAGCAGACGAAAGACCTTCCGGAACTGAAGTCATTCAAGGAGCACCAGCACCAGTGGCACAACCTCCACCCCCACCTCCAACAGTGCAACCCCCGGGAGATAACAAGAACAAAACTCAAAATGGAACAAGTACAAACGGCACCATTGTACCACAGGACATTGATGGGGATATGAAAGAGGGAGCTAAAGGGAAAGCATTCGAAGACACAGTTCAACACCGGAATCTCAAGAATGTGCAAACTAAAATGATAGACTTGGGTAACGACAATGGCGACTACTCTTGTCATGGAAACAGGGGGCCTTTGCGGCCATTGTATGAACGGTCCAAATATTTTGTTGATAAGGAAAACAGGTATACTTACGAGGAAGGAAGGAAGGAATGTAACAAGCGAGAACTGATCTTGGCCGAAATTGACTCCATGAGCGATTTTAAAGCTCTGCAGCTATACTACGATTTCCGTAAGTCTTCAAAATATATTAAATTCTTTAATTTAAAAAAATTGGTTTTAATTTGATTGTTATATTTTTTTACAGAGTACACGAGCTCGGGCTTCAACAATACAGAGGATAGGTACTTTATTGGACTGAATGACTTGGAGAATGAAGGAGTTTACGTGAGAGCGGATGGAAGTCCCATCCAATTCCAAGCCTACTTTACTACCCAGCCTGACGACAAGGACGGAAGTGAGGATTGCAATGCTATTGGAAAGGATGAATATGTAAGATTACAAAAAATGATGGATTAAAATATATATATATATAAATATATGTTTTATGTTTTTTGATTAATTTTTATAGGTGCAGCCGGTAGGGATGATGGATGTGAGCTGCTTTAGCAAATATCACTTGCTCTGCATGTTCCCCCCGGATAACACCTGTATCAATGACACAAGGGAAGCGAATCTGTACCACACTTCGTTGAAGCATGTTGGGGTACATGCTTTAATGGATTTACAGGACCGAGCTTATTCTGTCAGCAATTTCCAGGTAAGATGATGAATTTCACTTAAATTTTAAATTCAGATTATAGTGTGATAAACTTAATTGATGTTTAATTTTTATAGTTGCCTTGGGAGCAGGCCTTTGACTACTGCCTTAACCAGTCCATGAAAATGTTTGATATGGACCATTATGTGACCAAGTTTTTCTTCAAGACCTTGTTCCAATATGAACAAAAAGTTATCGCTGGTAAGTTAAATATTAATTAAACTATAATTACTAAAATGATTTATAATTAATTGTAATTGTTGGGGTTTTATGTATACTTTTTTGTTTAAAGATAAAATTCCAGTGGTACAATGGTGGACTGGAGGTCGCTTCAAAGAAAGTCATATGGATGCCGCAGTATTTTGGGAAAATGAGGATAGTGTTCACAGCGAGTTGTTGGATCAGCATCGAAGGCCCAAGATGAATTTCACATTTTCAGGAATATTCAAATGGAATAATTTAAAGGGTGCTGATCCAACTGGTAAACTGGGGAAAAGGAAGGACCTTTGTTTAAGCTTTGGCTTCCAGCTGAAGCCTGACGATACGCCGTTTGTGAGGAATACAAACTGTGGACTTCCTTGCTACTTTGTATGCTCTAAAGATCACGAAAGCAAATTTGAGAAACCTGAAATTACTGACGAGATGAAATAATGTGGATTTTTTAAAAAATGAAATAAAAGTATTGAGATTATAATAATTTTCTGGTTCGTTTGCTCTGTAAAATTGCATAAAAATCTTCATGCCAAGAAAAATAATCATAATCACAAATTTTCATTTGAAGTTTTATATTTTTATACTTGATTTTTTTTATTTTGCGTTGCTCGTCTTTTTTTATTACAGTTATATTTTTTTTATACAATGGCAATATTTTGAAAAAAGAATTACAAACTAAAAAATAATTGAATAACGAATGCATGCCTCCACCAACAATGCAGTTTGTTTTACATTTAAAAGTACTGATAATAATTGACAGAGAGAGAAAAAAATTTTCAACAGTAAAATACAAGTCAATTACATTTAAAAATTAAAATACATTTTCTTTATTACCATTATTACATTTTATTATTCTTATCGTTAAAATTATTACGTAGTTCGTCGCAAAAAAATATAATAATTAAAAGGAACATTAGAAATTAACAATAAAATAGTTAATTGTTTAATTATAAATTTTTTTTTGATTATTCATTGTATTTAATATATTGTTTTTTGATAAAAAAGACAGTCTGATGAAAAAGTCAGTCGGATATTCTGAAAAAAAAGTGGATTGATGATGGTACAAATTTAAAAAAAGATGTGCAGAGAGAATAAAAAATGCATACAATTTAAGGCATATACTTTTTATATAAAATCTTAATTAATTCTTAAAAATCAATTAATTCTTACTCTTCTTCTGCTTTAGTTAAATGCGGCGGTTGGTGTTTGTGTAAAATAAAATATTCTACAAAAAAAAGAATAAAAAATTTACCAAGAGGAAAGACATGATATGGAAAGGTTGGTGGTGGTGGTGGATGATGTGGCGGATTTCGAATTTTGCTATACATTTATTTATTTTTAGCACCAAAAAAAAATTCAAGTCATCATTTTATTTTCGGGAAGAAGGAAGGAAGCTGTGGTTATTATAATAATAAAAATATACAGACCAGAGGTATACTGTATATAGTTGTGTGTGAGAGTGCTAGAGATTTGAAAATGAAGGAGATTCGTATTTAAAATTGGAGAAAAATTTGACTATTCTTTTCTTCGTCGAAAAAAATATAATTATATATTTTAAATAAAAATAATAACTGATAATCATTTTTAATCTACCTAATTTAAACCGTATTTATCGTAAGATCATGATGGGTTAATGATGGGGAATGGTATTGGATTGGATTTGTTGTTGATTTTGTTGGTGAACGGGGGAGGAGGGGGGAACAGCACCTTGTGGGGGATGTTGTTGTTGTGGGGGTTGTTGGGGAGGAGCTTGGCCTAAGGAACTAGGAGCGGAAGCGGAAGGAGATGGTGGAGCACCTGCAGCAGGTGCTGATCCACCTACTGGTTGATAATGCTGCTGCTGCTGCTGTGGATCAGCATGATTGACAATTGGAGGACTAGCTGGCGGACTATTGAACTGCTGTTGTTGGGGAACATGCAGTTGTTGTTGTTGTTCATGATGTTGCGGTTGATAGTTAAGCTGTTGCTGTTGTTGCTGAGGAACATGCAATTGTTGCTGCTCATGATGTTGGGGTTGATAGTTAAGTTGTTGTTGATGTTGCTGAGGAACTTGCTGTTGCTGCTGCCCTTGCTGGTGATGATACTGCATCTGAGCTTGATGCTGGGCTTGGGCAAGCTGTTGTTGATAAGCTTGTTGTTGGGCTTGAAGATGTTGAATCTGCTGAGCATCCTGAGGATGATAACCTTGTTGACCGGGGTGAAGCCCGGCAGCGTTAGGGTGAAGTCCAGCGTTGGGGTGCATTCCAGGAGGTGGCATCTACAAAAAAAATTATTGGTTAAAAAAGAATATTACTTAACTTTATAATAAGCTACATAATAAATTACTCTGAAATAAATTGTAATTTTAAGGTTAAAACAGATAAATAAATAGCGGATGTGTAGATTGTTTTTTTTATGCAGGGTTAAAAAAACATTACATGATGTTGATCTTGGGGATGAGTGCCTTGAATTGGTATATGATGTGCCCCAGGTGGCAATTGTGCCCCGGGTGGGAGGATCATGGGAACATATCCCGGTGGTGCAGGTGGGATCTTTTTTTTTATCACGTAAGGTTTTAAATAATAGGCAAGCACACAACACAACAAACACGCAAAAAAAAACGTTCATGCAAACAAATAAAAAAAATAAAAATAAATAAATACAAAAAGCCAAGAAATAAATAAATAAAAACACATTTAAAATATTAAAACTTTTAAAATTTTCTTACCAAACCCTGATCAATCATTCTCCTAATTTCTTCCTCATGTTGTCTAGCATACTGTTGATATTCCTCTGGACTATACTGCTGATGTTGATCTAGGGGCTCCCATCCCTCATCCCTTTCAAACTCTTGCTTTTTCGTTTGATCCAAAAACTCTTGGAAACTAATCAACTGATCTTTATTCTGATCCGTTTCATTAAACACGTGTTCCCTCATCCTCTCCATTTCTTCCATTCTTTCCTTCATGTCATCTTCTGGAGCATTTGGATCATACATTTTATCCAATTCCTTTTTAAACAATGCCTTCACCTCATTAGCATCCCAGTATCCATTACCATCCAAGTCATGAAGATGAAAAAATGTTTTTGGATTAAAGTCCTCCGGACTTAGATGATCTTGCTCCTCCCAAACTTCTTCAAGTTGGGGCTTTGATCCAGGATGGTGTAATGGCTTGTGTTGCTGGTGCTTCTTCATTAATTCTTCATGTTGACGCTGAGCATCCGCACGATTTTTCTCATCTAATTTCTTCAACTGCTCTTGGTATTCTAATTCCTTTCGCATTTCATACTCCTTAAATTCCTCTTTTCTTTGACGGTCAGCTTCTTCAAGATCTTTTGTCGTTTGGACTATTAATTTACGGAGATCTTCGGCTTCAAAAGTGTGAGGATTGTTGGGATCGAGATGAGCAGGGATTTTCATGTGTTTCCGGTCGATTCCATTGTCGTGTTCATATTGACGCATGGCGGCTTGTCGAAGACGTTCTAATTCTTGTCGTTTCAGTTCGTCCAGTTTGGAGCGGACGTTGTGGTTCACGAATTCAATGTCTTTGGCGATTTTTCCCGATTTTATGTCGTCGGGGTCAGCTTTTTCAAGGCGGGTTTTAAAGTCTTCATCTTTCTCGAGAATGTTGACGACTTCTTGAAGGTAGCGTTTGTATTCTACATCGAAAGCCTGGACAAATAATAGTTTAGTTAATTAGATGATTAACTAGTAATTTGGTTTAGGAGTATAATATAATTACTGTGATGATGTGTTTTTTGGGTAATTACCTGTTCTTCAATTTCGTTGTTTTCCGCACTTTCCTTGTCGTGTTTCTGCTTCTTTTTTTGTTCCGTGACTGGCGGTGCCACACAGCCGTATACAAACAAAAAGAGGAGACCACAGGTCAACAATGGTCTCATTTTGAAGAGAGACCTTTAAAAAGGTCGGTCACTCTCAGGTCAGGTCAGGTCAAGTTTTAAAATAACAGCTGAATCCTTATAATTCTACACAAAATACATCAAAAAAACACAGCTGATTAGTATTATATCACTTAAATTAAAATGTCACTCATTTAAAATTACTGTTGTTCCTCTAATCAACTACACCATCAATTATAAATCTAAAATATACTCATTTAATTCTTAACTATTTCAGTTTTAATATAACTCAACTAAAACATGCTAACTTTTGAAAATGGCTACTGGTTTATTGCTTTCAACAAATTCAACTAATTTGAATGAACTCCCCCTCTCACCAAAAGTTCAATATTTACCTTAAATTCTTTTTAAAAACTAAACCATTTTACAAAAAATTAACGATCCGGAATAATTTTAACGTTTATTTTTAATCCACATCAAATCAATCAATTATCCATTTAAAATTAATTCCAAAAATTACCCTTTCAAAAATATCAATAAGGAAGACAAAAAAACCTTACAAATTTATTGCATTGCAGAACACGCACACACATACATAGATGCAGGTGCCTAAATAGCAACTAAATATGAAGGTGCCTATTTCGCTACCTATCCTTCACTTCCTTTTCACCACCACAAAAACCCAGATAAAAAAACGAGCTCAATCACCTGCTCAACAACAAAAGGAATTACAAATTTTTAAAACAACCAAAAACCCAAACAGTCCATTTCACTTTCACAACAGACAGCCTGACAAACAGAGACAACATGATGACTATGACGATGGTTAAGGTTACCTACATAAAAATAAAAGGGGAGGAGCTTAAGCCTACCTTTTACTATCCTACCTGTAAGGTTCTCACTCCAAAATAAAAACCACTACCAATACCACCACCACCACCACCACGACTAACTACTTTAATTGTTAATCCTTTTCAAATGAAAATGAAATTTAAAAAAAAACCTTGACAAATTATTAATTAGTTTCCCTTTTAGAACAATAACTGGACCAACAATAAATTAAATATTGAATGCTTTCTAAAATATTATACCATATTTAAATCTACTTACTTTTGGTTATTTAACTAAAACCACAGTTAAAAAAATTAGAATAAACTCCCACTTCACCTCAGAGATAACTAATGATCAAAAAACTATTCCTTCTGTGGCACTATGAAACGTGTACTAAAAATAAAAGGTAGAAATAAATCTCACACAAAACTCACATTTTTCCCCTTGATCAAGATAACAAGTTATGTTGCAAGTGTGGACAAATCAATTTTATTTAGGTAGCAAAACGAGTATTGGTCAGCAATACTAATTTGCTATTCAATTTGATTGGCAAGAGCAGTCAAGAAAAAAGAAGATTATACTTTTTTTCAAAGTAAAGTAGTAATTTAGCTGACGTGGATTTTCCTTTTGAGAATGATAAGTGTGTAAAGTGAGTGAGTACACTGGCTACACATAAAAATATCATGTGGTAAAGTATATGGATGACTTGGTGTAGAGGATTCTTGTCCATCTGCTCACCTTTCATAATAAAAGCAAAACATTGTATGGTATGTGTACTGTGTACAATGTGTATGGTATGCTCTGTACTTTTGAAATGAAGTGCAGTGCAGTACCTGTTTTTTTGGATGGTTTATCATCATGCAAAATGCAAATTATAGTACTGTCCATAGAAAAATTAGTTTGGATGGAATTTCCTATTTTTTTAAAATTTGATTTAATTTTCAGAAGAATGATTGATAAGGAGTTTTAGAGGTTAATTTTTTTTTTGAAATTTAATATGTTTGTGAATTTTTAAGTTTTTTTGGACAATAAATTTAAATTGGGCTTAAAATTATTGTGGGGAAATTAGTGGTGATAAGGGTCAAAGTAATTTGTCTATTGACAGTACGTAGAAATTATGAGAATTTTTTTGGATGATGCAAGGCAAAAGGAAACAAAGAAGGTTTGGTTGGATGGAAGGATGAGATGATTTTTGGAGAAGTAAAATTGTATTTTTCCAAATGATTTTTTTCTAAAAAAAATCGAT
>JAQFXM010007583.1:0-11681 GCA_034693345.1 Entomobrya multifasciata
ACAACCTACAACTGCTTCGCTCTTTCTGTGCATACACTGGCCTCTATGAGCTGGTAGCTTTCAGTTTCTCTCTTAATGTGTGCTGTGTACTGTGCGTATAAATAATCACACTAAAGTGTGTGTGTATGTTCCATGTTTTGGTTTTAATACATATCATTATAAAAAATTAAAATTACGTTCATGCATGCATACAAATGCGTGGCAAAGTTAGTTCTGGGCTTATAACTATATACATTCATATGTACATATACATATATATTTATGTATAGTTATAAAAATTCTGGACATGAGAGAGCTGGAAACTATAGCTTATTACTGCCAAGAAATGCCGAAGGTGTTCGGATTCGTGTACATTTCCTACAACACAACATACCACCACCACCTTCATCAGCAAATAGTTTCTCTTTACTTTTTCGTGTATTCACATAATATTGTTATTAGAAAAGTGCCACAACTGCATTTTCAAAGGTGGGATATGAAATTTGAAATTAACGTCGTGACTAGTGGGGCCAGAGAGAAAACAGAACTGGCAGGGCTACTCTTTTACTTGGTTGTATTTAAAGTGGTTGTTTGCGTGAGCTTGAATAACGGAAACACATTAACTTGCTCTCAGATGAACATGGATCATACATAAGTACATGTACACGACAACTCCCGTCTATTGTACAGGTTCTAACTAAGAAAAGTGTATTCATATTCATACAGTACAAAACATACATGAGTTGTTTTAATAATTGTAGCAGAATTTGAAATAAAATACCAGAATCTAATGGACCTCATAATAAGAATGCTTATCAGCAATTTATGCTTGTTATTTATGTCTACCTTCTGCCTATATACCACCACCAACAAATAAGCCTCATCAAAACACATCTGACCTCAAATTAAAGGTGGTGGGACACAACAATATTCGCATTAACAAACGTATTACACACCTCTCTGGATGATGATCTTATGATCAGGATCCTAATAGGCAGTAGGTACAACTAGCATTTCTTGTTTCTACTAACCCAAATATTCTTGCATGAAACTCCGCAGTTGTATGTTGTATAACAACAACACAGACAAGTACCCTTAAACATTTTTTTCTATCGTTCAAATTAGCTGGCGTGGTTGTAGGTATAATTGGAAATTCCCAGTTGTTGATTAATCAATACGTATACATATTACATCGGGTATTAAGTGGTAGAAAGTAATTTAAAGTAAATTGAAGGCCACCAACATCACAACCAGCTCCAGTTCATTATGCTTATTACTTTTATGCATTTATTGTACCTTTTAAAAATTTATACAATCACCATCATCAACACTGCACCTGTTCTTTTTATAGCAGAGCTCTCTCTCTGACAATCCAATCATGAAATGAACCCGGACACACTGGGTCCTTTTTGGATTTTCTATCTTTTATTCACAACCAAATGGCGGTGGTGGTGGTACTAGCAATAAGTAAAGTGCTGTTATCAAATCACAATATATGTTATGTTGTACTTTCTGATTCATTTCTTAATATGTACATATTATATGATATTGAGGACAAACAGTGCAAATACCCTGGCTGCTTGGCTGCTCCATTTCATTAGATTTAACCTGCCCAATTGCAATATTGCAAATAAAATAATTTACTTAATACATTTTCTAGTGCTTTCAACAATTATTAGCTAAGTAATATTATTATACAATCCTAAATAGAACAAGCGAAATGTGTTTGCAGTGTTTGCAATGTTAATCTAACTTTTCGGATATGAAATCTGTAATACATCGGTGTTATAGTGGTTGAAAAAAAACAAGCTGAGAAGCTCATTACTTAAATGTACACCAACAACCATGTGTAAAATAAATAGGTAACGTATATAATCACACCATCATCATCATCATCACTGCCATCATATTACTTAAAGTCCTACTATAAACTTAATGGATTTTATAGATTAAATACATACAACACAACATCACATTTCTTTCCCTGTACATTACACACACGCACTGTTTGTAAGCACTACTACTACTGTGTCGAGTAAGAGCAACAAATAATACCAAACAAATACACGTGTATAGTTTATATATGAAGGCTATACTTTACTAATATACTAAAAGAGAGAGCGAGACCTTTTTAAAAAGAGACCATTTTCGTGTTTTAAGTGAATTAGAGCCATTAAACATATTAAAAAAGCGCATTTGGTCTCTCCCAATTTTCTATTATCTCGCCATAACCAAAGTTCCGCTGTTGATCCTGATGATGATGATGATAATACTGAAAACTTTACTCCATACAATTACCAAAGCTTTTGCTGTACTAACACCATCCCCATCATCACTGCTGCTGCTTCTGCTATCAGTAAATAAGGAAGTTTTTTTTTACTTTCTAAAAGGCAAGGCAAAGCCACATTTTCAATTTCGAACGGATTCATTATCGGTCTATATCGATTTCCTCTGGTGATGGAAGTGGCGGTGGTTGTGTGTGCAATTTAAGTGCATACATACACCATCATCTCTCTGTAATCAAAAGAATGCATTTATGCTTTGCTTCAAATATATAACACTTCATATATGGTAGTGTTTTGTGGTGGCTCCCGCTTGCACACAATTTTCTCATTGTACACAGCCGTTTCCGATATATTCTCCACTTGCTATTAGAGTGAACCATTTAACTTTTAAGGAAAGAACTAAAGTAAACTTCTCTGTTGAGTCGAAGAAGAGAGTGGTTCTCTAATATATTGAAAGAAAGAAGAATGATGATCCATTATACTCATTTTTTGTACAAGTATTATATAATGGGAGTGCTTTACACATTGCATTTACTATTATATATGACTATGCTAAGTAAGTCTTTTGTATCTCTTGTTATATAGCATGATATAATGTTGAGTATATAGAAAATACATTAGTGATGTGATGTGAGTGAGAGCAGGTGTTTTGATTCAATTCAATAATGTCCTTTTTATATATGGATATCCCGTTAAAACTTCTAGTCCGCCTGTCTAACTGCTTGATTTTGATGGTGGTGTGGTGGAGGAGGACGAGGATGACGATCATGATCGTACAATTCTACCAAGCTGTTATTGTATCTGTTGTATTTTTAGGATACTTTTCTCAAGTTCAAATAAAATAAATTGGGAATCACATAATGCTTTTAGCTATGATTACCTGAGAAAATGGAATAAATCAGCTCAGCTGTAAGAGTGTGAAAGAAGCAAAGAAATTGATACTCTTGTTGATACGGTCACACACTGCTTGCTTTTCTCTTAATGAGATATCCATCCAATCCACATTTCAAAATGGAATATTAATAATATTATTAGGGATTTACATACGCAGTTGCGCTGAAGCTGTTGGTTATGCTACTCTAAATTGGATTATATATAAATTGGTTTTTAAACTGATTGATGAATTGCATCACTGGCTGGGGAAAGGTAGGGCGATGCAGGATAAGAAAGGTTTATAAATGGATATAACATGTGTGTGTACATAAATATAAGTATACTAAAGTTGATTTATAATCATCATGAAAATGTGAGGAGTAGCCGTTTTATTTTGATGGATTGATTTCAGGAAAGGTGGAGTCCTTTTTTGTGGACATTTTAGATAGAAAAGAACAAGTATTTAAGTTGTTGTTAGTAATGCCGGGCCCTGTCCAACTAATAACATAAATACGAAGAAAGCTGATATGAAAGTGGTGACGACGACGGTGAGTTGGATGGCCCCGGCTCTTGTTCCTGTGCTTGCTTCGCTTAATAATACTCCCTGCCCTGCCACTATGCCTCCGCTCATCGGCTCTGGGCTGTAGAGTAATGATTACACGAGAGTAAAAAGAGTTGTAATAAAAGAATCGCATATATCTGCTGTTTACCAATAATATAATAATGATATAGGATAGGGGAAGGAAAAAGAAAGCAAATGAAAGTGTCCGTCCGTTCATCTCGGCAGTAAATGAGAAAAGGTCTCTCTCTCTCGCTCGCACTCAACTCATTCGTTCACTCAACCTAGCAAGCAATATGATGATCGTACAAAGTGCTTGTAGTTTAGAGGAACAAGCTGACAAAAGCAAGGTCCCGACAATGATATTATTATATTATGTAGAAGCAGTAAAGTAAAAAGGGATGTTCGAAGAGAGTGAGCATTAATACAAGCAAAGAGGAGTGAGTAAGTACTGAAGGCAAGGCAATAATAGTAGAAAAAGTAATAAGAGCTGCCCATATGGGTTCCCATACTATCAAAGAACACTTAGCAAGCTATAAGCAAGAACCACCATCACATATATTACTTTGGACGCACACAATGTGTACGGATATGTGTGAGAGTGAATGTGTTTTGGTGGCGGTGGTGGTGGTGGATGTGGATAGAGCCTTATTATATGGCATCGCATCAACAATAACAGCAGAGCAGAGAGGAGCACACAGCAACTCAACACAATTGTGTGTGTTTCTACGTCGTCGTCGGGAAGAAAGTGGATTGGATGGGTGCTCCCCAAGCTTGACAAAGTTATTGCATCTGATTTAATTAGTTTTCTGTGTTCTTTTGGTCTATCTGTCAGCTTTGTGGCAACAGTCTATTTTTTAAACACTTTTATTTCAGAATGAAATATTGGAGGGATTTTGCTCAGCACTGCTGCACTGCATTATCCCAAACCACTGGTGCGCTATTCATGTGTACCTCTTCTTATACGTTTTGAGCTCTCGAGTCCAATTTCCCTAGTTTCTTCGATTGAAATTATTGTATGCACGAGAGAACCAACCAAAGTAATATGCCACAATGTGCTACTCATTTTAGCCATAATAACAAAAAATACGATATGTAATATAATGGATATTTACAAAGAGCATATTACATGTATTTTTTTTGTATATTTAGTTTTAATGGAAAATATGAAAAAGCAAAGAATAATTCCACATCCTTTTCTTTGTGTGTTATTGTATTGCTTTGTGTGGTAATGAGTTTATATCCTTCAGACAGTTGATGATAAATTGAAAGTATGGACTGCTGAGCGTACCTTATGTAACAAAGTCTGGTTTAAGTGTACCACTTAACGTGTTTGGTAAATGATTATCGTTAAAAAATTAATCGTTAACTAAGAGGGCTACGTAACTGTCAGTCTATTTCTTAACAAGCTAATGGGTATAGATGTAACTGGGAACTTTCTTTAAGTATTCATGCAATCTGAGTGACATTTTAAAATCGCAAAAAAAACGAATTAATAGTCGTATTTGTTCACAGGCATATGTATACTATAGAGCAACCAAAACCAAACACAAATTAATTAAGGCAAATGGCAAAAACGCATTCAATTCCAATTCGTCATAAAATGGATAAAGAAAAGTAAGAAAAAAAGTTTACATTGGAGCATGCACAATGCCACATCACATATCACAATCATCAGCCACACGGATGCCGAAGAGAATGGGCACCCGTGCGAAATACATACAATTTTTACATCACTCATCAAAACCAAAAACAAATTCCTCGAGCCGTCGCTAGATTAATTTCTTTCCCAGCCCAGCGAGAAATGAGTGCGCAAAGCACGCAAAACGAGAAATGGAGGTTTTCGGCCTTACTTCATATTTCATCGTGAGAGTAAGTTGAACTGACTGAAAGAGAGAAATATCATACATCATACATATAAGAACTAATATCCATTTGAAGAGAAACAACACAAACCTATTGCGAAACATATATAGAGTGCGTCATAAACACGCAGACAAAAGCGCTTGCTAATAGTAAGCTGAGTAAAAACATTGTTGGTTCTTTATGTAGACTTATTATTGGAGAACCCTCGTGATAATAGTAAAAAGCCATTCTTCTCTCTCGTATCTTTACATAACGTGACAATTTCTCCTTTCTTTTCCCACTAATGAAACTAGAATATTATATTATGATCTCTTAGTGTACAACCATTGTTTCAATTTTCTATGATGGCTAATAGAGAGTAAAGTGGTTATATATTATTACGTGTGTTCTGTATCTACCTACATGCATGTCTCTCTCTATGTTATGTTCTGTTATGTGTATGCGGTTGTTATTATGAGAAAACGAGAACAATGAGTGTTGTGTGTGTAAGCAAGTAGGAACCTGTAGACATAAGTGATTCTCTATCCCAAAGTTGTTTTTCCAAAGAACAAGTAGAGGAATAAGCAGACAGACAAACGTTTACAATAACATTATAATATACTCTTTAATATATAACCAATATATACATCTATATACTAAAGCAATAGCGGCGATAATAACTGTGTACATTGTTGAATATTGTATGTATGTAATATGTACAACATTCTACCACTAATATTGCTTTTCTAGTATTGACGGTACAGCTACTACTAAATTCCCAATTTAATTTCCTCACGGATCCAATTAATTTGAAGGTAATCGAATGTCAGAGTAGAGTTACACATAGCTCCTCTTCCTCTCTTTTCTCACTCATTCTCTCTTTCTCTTTCCCCCTTTTAATGAAAGCAGTCAGCAGCTGCAATGTGCGGATATGTGTATGAACATTTTGCTCACAAGTTCACTTTTTTTTTCTCTCTCTCTCTCTCTCTCGTGCCTGTAGTCAGTTGATGATGTGGTGTTGGTAGAGCGATGGTGGTGATGCACGAAAATGTTTTGGTAGCAGCTAGCAAGCAAGACAAGCAAAAAGGCTTTTTCTAAGACGACCTACCCAGTAGTCAACTTTACGTATTGCTACATGGCATGATGATGGCAGTGTACAACGGCATAGTACTACGACTTTGCTACTGGCATCATCACATGGTATGGCATATTAGGAATAGTACGCTGTCCAAAAAATCTGCGAACGCAGAGGAGCTTTTTGTTCTTCTTCCTTGCATGCTTTCATTGCGACTGACTCTGGGTGGCTTCCGCACAGCACATTTCATACTCAACTTTTTTCTCATCGCCAGACAAGGAATACTCGCTCTTCAACGCAGAAAGAGAGAGAAGAGGAGGAAGAGGAACACACAGTTTACTACGACGAAGACATCGTGTTAAGTAACAGTAACTATATTGCGTGTTCTCCTCGTCTCTCGTACTTCCATTCAATAACTGCTGCTGCCACTAATACTACATTTGATATGATACGATATAGCAAAACTCTGCTTATATGTCTACTTTTCTTCACTTACACTTATTTTCATTACACCCTTATTTGTAGGCTACATCAAAACCGTCTTCAGCACCACGTGTGTCATTCAATATTTATATCGTAAAATGAGTTCTTCAACTTTTCATTTTCTTCGATAGATTTCTTCATTGTGCGACGATGATGTTGATAGTAATCCTTCGTAGGAGCACAAGTGATATGATATCCAATATGTACAGCTTTCCTTTGCACAATGTGTGTACTCTCTCTCTGCTTACAAACAATTTACTGGACCTATTTTGTCAACAGAATCCATTTAATGAAATGTCAATTGCTTGATTGCTCAGTCATTTTTTCCCTTCTTTTCATAAAGAAAGTGGCTTCTATATCATCGTTCAATAGGAAAGATAATTTGCGTCATTTTTCCGATATCAGTTCCTCGTCGACAACCAACCAACCTTTTTTCCTGACTTGATAAACAAAAAGTAATAAAAAATCAGTTATTCATGTGCCTCTGCTGCGACTACCAATTTCCTCTCCATTATTGTAAACTCCGGAGCGTATTCATAATGACGTTATGACGTCGTTCGCAACTATACTTGCAAGTGTATAAGGTACCCACACACACGTCACCATCATAATATTAAAGAGAGAAGTTTTCTCCCTGCATCAGCAGAAAGCGAGAGAGAGTAGTATGGGCTACTATATTGGACAAGCAGTTGCTTCAAGGGTGCAATTTATCAATATTATCCCACTATGTTCGAGCAATATACAGAGATATGAAATAATATATTATCTGAATGAGGGACACACAAGGACAGGAGAGGCCCAAATTGAACTCGTTCACTTCAGCCTTACCGTTTGGTTTCCTTCTACTGGGATCATTCATTATATCACACAGTACTCTCCAGCAATATATTATTTAGTCATTGGAGGCAGTCAGTCAGTATGTTATATGTAGGCAATAGTTAGCTGTTATTATTTTGTAGTAGGGTACCATTTGCTGTGTATTTCCCTCGTGTGCTGAACAAAAACACTACTTCTCATTCTCTCGCACAAAAACAGATTCGGAGGGTGATAAGTGCCTGCAATATGTCATTTGCCTATTTATATGGATATAAAACGTGACTTTTCTTCCACTTTATTATTATTTTAAGTCACTTCCTTCCGTCACCTAATTTATTATTTTGTGCTCAGCTCAACTCAGGCTCAAAAGCTGTAGTGGTAAAATTATACCTGTGCTTTTTTATGAGAGAAATTTTCTGTGTAATCTGACCAGAGGATCTTGGAACCTGGAATTATTTAATGTAATATCGTGCTATTATAATGCGCCTACATATGAATAAGAACGGGAGAAAATGGGTTAACGTTTCTTGATGATTTGTATCGTTGTTTCATGAATGTATGCATGCTGCTGCAGGTGCCTCTTTCTTTTGGCAATAATAACCAATTTTACCCACATGGTGTTCTGTTGTGGTGGGTGTGCAGACAGAGTAAAACTGTACCACAAATGTTTTGCATATAATTTGAACATGTGCATCGGCAAGGTATAAGTTTCTGACGCTACTACGCCACACATCTTATGAGTTACCTATGCTCAGGGATAATTTGTTCCAGAAAGGAAATTCACAAATGTAATAGCAAGCTAAACACTGTAATAATAAAGTGGGTGGAAGAAAAGTGCCCATGCACAACT
Source organism: Entomobrya multifasciata (assembly GCA_034693345.1). NCBI lineage: Eukaryota > Metazoa > Arthropoda > Collembola > Entomobryomorpha > Entomobryidae > Entomobrya > Entomobrya multifasciata. The sequence goes on from JAQFXM010007583.1 coordinate 8,766, forward strand.
AATGCAATATGGTAGTTTGAACCGGAATAGTAATAACAGCTTGAAAACGTTTACTCACAACACAAAGTCTGCTGGATGGAAATGATTTTATTTTGCCGATGGATAAGTGTGCATATGAATTTTTGCTTCACATTATGCTTTAATTCTTAATAGAAAGTATGTAGTCATTATCTTGGGAATGCAGTGAAAACTTACATGTGTACATGTGTTGTTTTAAACGGAATACTGTGTATGAAGGTAAAAGGGAAAAATATATCGAACTTCTTTTTAAACTTGGAAAGAAAATTGGTAAACAGTGTGCCGTGTTTGTTTCTAACATTCATTTGTTTATGGTTTTAAAAATTCTTGAAGGTTCAGCTTGCATGTTTGTGAAAAGAAAAGTAGCGAAAAGATGAAACCAGAAGCCTAAACGATTCTGTATTCCATCACTCGAATACATATTCACGATAACTATCTCTTGTTGTCATCAGTCATTTACAAAATACTTTCTTCCCGTGTGGTTACATGTTCAAAAACTGAATATAGTGCGAAATAAAGTGTCAATTTTTAATTGCACGTTCTATTAGTGCTATGAGTGAAAGTATTGCAAGTTCTTTATTTTAGCTACTTATGTATGTTACAAATGGTTCCTAAATATTTGACATAAATGATGAGAAGCAGTGGAAAAACGGTACGACACAACGTCATCAAGCACCAAGGACTTCTTACCCAAATACGCCTTTTGCATGTGTAAAGCATATTAGTGAAATAAAATAAGGCAGAAGGAACTATTGCATTTATAGTTGAGTTTTGAAAGTTGCAATCGTAAAGGAAAACGAAAGCTGTTCTAGAGTAATTTTAGTAATGAGGGCATGGTCCATTCACCGCAATAACACTGGAGGGGAAAGATTAAAATTTGTGTTTTTATAATGGAAATACATACGTGTACGTATTATTGTGTACATATATTGTATGCATTTATAAATTATCATTCTTGCATTTTATAAACATGCAGACTTTCAATTACAAAATTTGCTCATTCACCTTATTCTCAGAATTAAACATCTTAGAAAATCGCTTTCTTCTGTTCTCATTATGAGCCACTTTTCTAAAATAAGTACACGGCCGCTGCTATACTGCATTTTCTATTAACAAAACAATTTCAGACTTTCATAAAATGCAGGTATAGAGCAATAAAGGTGTATATAACAATTTTAAAGCATTTTTTTTAAACAGAACATATTCTTTTACTCATTATGATTAATATTATATACAGCATAAAAGGTAAACGTGTGGAAGACTGGATACGTGTTTCATTTTGCAACGATAAAAAGTCCTTTATAGCACAATAACAATAATCTTCTACTGATTACACGGACTTAAATAATAAATTAGGAAAATGTAGTGAAAGCCTTCATCATGAATTTAGTAAAGTGAGAGGCTCGCTCGCTTGCATGACGAAATAGAAAATTGCTTTGCTACGTAATTCAAAAGAGAATTAATATATTTATGTAAGTAGGCATATATGTATAAAAAGTACTAAATTTTATGGTAAAAAGGGCTATAGCTTTAGCTGCCTATTTCAAAGAATTAATAACTGAAGTGCAAACATATAAAGAATATATGTATATATTTGGTCACTGCTGCTGTCTAGCTGTGAACTGCAGGAAGAAGTAGGCAGTAAATAATAAAATGAGGAACTGGTTGGTCAACAGCAGCGTCAGCCAACAACACACAAAAGCAAAAAGGCGTAATTAAAATTCAGCAGCAAACAAGCCGAAATATTACAATAATAATGTACAGATCTACGCGATATTACTTTTAGAAGCCAAGGGTTATAGCTACCAGACGATACAACAAAAAAAGATGCACTCAAAAAATTCAATGGCATAAGTATATTATATTGAAGTTGTTAGGTTATGTATATTACCCATTATATAGATTGCTGCAGCTTTTGTTTGTGAAATTTGTGTGCACATTTGACCCTTTAGGCTGATTAATAGTGCTTGATAAAACATTATTAGAATGTATCTGAACAATTCCCTGTTTATTACATGCCACATAAAGAAGATAATTTAATTTATAAAAATTATTAATTGAAAGTAAACGAATGACAGGAGCAGCACACAATAACAATTAGGTAGAAGAGCGAAAAAGAAGGTATTTAATGTATGGAATGGAGTGAATAAAATGATAAAGGATGCGATGTTGATGCTGGTATCAGGATGAGCATACTTCGATGAACTTGTCGTCTTTTGTTGTGGTGACCGCAGTTCAGCAAGCAGGTCTTTTCGTTGCAAAACTATTAATAATAATAATAGAGTGGTGTTTGTGGGAGGGATATAAAAAACTCAAAAGAGTTCATTTTAACTTTGCCAAAAGGAATCACAGTTTCATTATAAAACGTACTAAATGGAGTATATATAATGTATATTGTACTGAAACTAGCATTGTGCTCCAGTAGTCTGTGGCCTGGCCTGTGGTATTTCTTGAACTGCGCATAAGCTACATAGTAATATTATTGTTACACTTTCAACTTTGGACTTTATAATGTTTTGCAGCTTAAGCTTAAAGCTCAGAGCTATGATTTTTATGCATCACAATAAAACATTTTGCTTAATAATTGTGTACACACGATGATGATGGTGACGCTACCTCCTGGGGACTTGATCATATAACTCATAATCATGATAATATTGTATGACAATTGAATTGAAACCAACGAGGAGGAAAGTTTAGATTAAGTACATACATGTTCGAATCAAATTGGCTTGTATATATTATTGTACATGTTATCGTCAGTCAGTCAGTCAATACATACTCATATTGCAACAACAAAAAATACTCTGGTCACGTAAAGCTTTAACAAGTCATGTCAAGACATGAAGAAAAGACGAAGATGAAGCATGACATGTAATGTAGAGACATGTGAAGACA
>JAQFXM010007584.1:0-11680 GCA_034693345.1 Entomobrya multifasciata
TCATTTTTTAACATGGGGACATAGGCAGGTTTCTCTTCTGGTATAATATTGGAGTTTGTTATGTAATTCTATTATTATGAAAGCAAAATGTAAACCTAAGTAGCTGTTTTGCTATGCCGCTTCTGATGTTAGATATGCACGCTAATTTCCATCGCTTGTGCTTGTAAAATATGATGTTTTGTTGTGTACGTGCTTTGTGTATTGTACTGTGCATGAAATAATATCTTGGAAAAATATTAATTCAAGAGCAAAAATGCTAGAAGGGTATACACACAAAAGAATTGCATAATATTTTGAGATACGCAAAAAAACAATATTAAGAAAATCTTGTGTAGGAGGCGGGCGAGGGAACAAAAAGTGTTAAATTTTTTCGTAAAATATGCCGATGTCAGATCAGATAATGATGACACTGCATATTCCACACTACCATAAAAATGAAATAAATGAGCTTTGTAAGAGATCACGAGAACAACCTGAAGACTAAAAACATGATAGTGTTTCCTTTTTGTGAAATTATTTTTAGAAATTTGTTTTCTCGTTTCTCTTCTTTTTAACCCTTTCTTATCCTATTCTAACAACTGGGGCTTATCAAAATGCTAACATATGGCTTAAACTCTGAGAATTATTTTGCATGTTATGAAACAAGTTTAAAATTGTGAAAGGTTCAAGTTGGAATAACATGTGCAATTACGGGGGAGTTGTTCCCAAAATCCCATTCTACGCAATAACCCCACTCAATATTCTTGGCCTAGCTAAAAACATATTTAATTATGCAAAACAATTCATATTACATTCATAAAACATAATTTTATTCTGCTACACACACTCACAAGTAACAAAACATACAAGAGAAAACGTTCATTACGTCAACAAGAGTAAATAGCTAGTAAAAGAAAAGTAAAATGACACCATTTCAAGGAGAAAAGTACCAAGTCAACTTTAGTTATGATTTAACTTTCTCTTCTATGAAAATAAGAAGAAGAGATGAGATGATGAAACAATAAATTTGCACACAGCCATTCTAGCCAAGCATCACATTTATTACAAAAAGACAAATGTGTTTACATTACAAGTACGTGTGTACTGTGCTTGTGTACAAAATGTAGTTTCAGTTCAGTTCATACAGAAACATTAAAAACGTGCTATGTTTTATTACTTTTTCCCAGAATCGCACATAGAAAATAACCCAACTTTCCCCTGAAAGTGTACTAAAAATATAGTTCGAAAAGCAAGTGGAAAAGTTGGCGAAAGATGTCACCATTGAGAAATTCATGTGGTTATGCTGTGTGGTGAAGGATAACATAGTAAAATGGCTGGCTACACACACATACTTGCATGATCACTACAAGTTAGAATTACAACAAGTTGACGAGTTCAACATGACAAATTAAAAGGAAACCGGTGGTCCCACAACACTTTACAAGACATTTTCTTGACTTGACATATATTATGTACATGTCTTATAAAATTCTAGTGAATTCCACTTACATTTACAAATATTGAAGTTGGATGCAACACAGTTAGGCAACTTATATATAGCGCCTTCTCCAGAAACAAATGAAAGAAAAGTTAACAACTTTTTTTTTCTTCTACGGATATCCCATTCTTTGTTGTGGTGATGGAGTCCAATTAGTACTTCAACTTTTGTGGTTTTCATCATTTTCTTCACCAGTTGGTTGTCGTCATTCAGCTAACTATGAGAGCATTCACTTTGTACAATAATCTTCATTTCCCCAACTACCATCATCATCATCATGATCATCATATACTACTGAGCATCATCTCATCTTCTTTTACAACAGGACAGAAAAGGATGCTCATTGTAAAGTAGGTTAAGTAAAAGCTGGTACTAATTCAAAATACCTACACACACGCGAAAAAGGGAAAGGTGATGCGTTTGTGTGTGTCTGTATACATATGTGTGTAAGTTTATAAGGTGTAGAGGTATGTTCAATAGAGAAACACTCTCGTTTCTGTGCTTTTCTTTATATCCCCGCTACTTTTGAGCAAGTGCTTTGCTGCTTCCACATAATATATTCTTGTCTTTCATCACTTTCTCTTTTGCCTTACTTAACTTCCTACATTTTTTACTTCCTTGTGTTATAGCATCATGGAGACTTGTTGTTCGAAGAAAGTAGGAATTGTAGATGAACAGTCAAGCAGAGAGTTAGCAGAGCAGAAGCTTATCAAATACATGCAAAAGAGTAACTAAGCTCGTAAGAAAGCAGAATGATGAGGTGAAGAAAATATATAAGTTCGTTTTATTTATTTGTGTGCCTTTTGCTCATTCTCAGACACTCAGTTCACAGAATTCTTTGAAATAATATTAGGACTTCTACACACTTCCCTACTCTATAATAACAACATACGCATGTATACACCTTTAAGTTATGCATATATACTTTTCGAGAAGCTTTTTATGCCAAGCAGGTAAAAGTTGTATAATTTTTGCTGGTTTTGTTGTGCTGAGACTTTTCCCTGATTTTCTCTTTTCTGCTTTCAACAAAGCAAAGAAAAGTGCTCTTAGAGTGTATTGTATCTATAATAATCTTTTTCTTCGTGCCTACAAGAGTGAAAGTAAATGAAGTTAAGTTAGCTAACTCTACTAAGGTCGACTTTTCCCCCTTTCTCGATCAAATTCCAAAGTCTACTTCAGAAACTTATTTTTTACATACAAGTTACAGGAAAAGGTAAATCAAAATGAACAAATGTAAAGGGAAAGGACAAAAATATGTATAATGAATATAATGTGTAGAATATATGTATGAATTTCGTTTTCTGTGAGTATCAAAAATTTTAAAGGAAACGAGCTGTTGATAGAAAGAATTTTTTTGTATTGTAATGGACTAATGAACTGTGTAAATGTGTAAAGCATCGGAAGAAGAATAAACATATTTACGCATTTATTCTTTTCAAGAAATTCAACTAGAGAACTAGGCTACCTACTTACTTTTATTGGCATGTCTTTTACTAGAAAAAGTTGCGGTAATAAATAATATGTTCTACTCAACTCTCGCCTGTGTAATAAAGAAATAATGATAATACAACAACCAACATTACTTTAAAACTTTTTCATTGGCCAGGCCAGTGCAGTGACCTAAACTAGGATTGACGCGGTTTGATTTAACCCTTATTCAATATTTTTTGCGACACGTGGAGTGGGGGAAAGAAAAGTATGGCTTTAACGCAAAATTCTAATATGAAAATATAAGTATTCGTGGAATATAATTTATATAATTTATATTATATTGACATATGTTTAAATCACTGTCCTTGTAAGTATATTAAAACAACTTTTTCAATGCTAACCTGATTAACTGACTATTTACACACAAATACCGCTGCTATGAAATATGCACTGCTTGCGTAAAGTGTTTTACCAGGCACGCCGAGAACAATCCTCGAGACCAAAAATGCCTGTAAGCCTTTCACGTTCACGTAAGACAATCTATTCATCTATTAATTGCACCATGCAGCTATATAAACCACCAATCTACCAATGTGGGATTTTAATAAAACAAGTGTTCATAATTTTTCTGTCGTTGAAATGATTTAAGAAATCTAATTACTGCAACTCAGTCAATACAGAGCGAGAATATATTTGTTTTGAATGCAATACTTAACTAAATAGACGCTACTTATCTACACCAAGTTTGTTTATGTTTATTATTCATATGCAACTTAACCTTCAGTTTGAGTGACATTTTCTAGTTAAATATGAAAAAATCAAAACGAGTGGGCTGATCTGGTGGGTGACAGTAATAACATAAATGTATAAAGAAAAATTGAATGACAAGTAGATATTATCGCTTAAACCTATCCTCTAACCTTTAATGCAAAATGTAGAAGATAAAAGTATTGATGTTATGTGCCCCCTCCTAAACGTATTTTTATGTCACCCTCCCCTTGTCTGTCGGAGAATGGAGGCAAACGTATAAATAAATTGCACTTTCTGCTACCATCACGAACAACACAATCCCTTGAGACTTATTATTATAGTAACTTTGTATACCCATATCCATATCCCATTACACCTGCTCATGTAATCCTTTTCTAGGAAATCATGTTATCCCATTGCATTGTCACCTCATCTTTATACATTTTTCATGCTAGATCGTCTCTTGTTGACGATATAAAAGTTAACATAATCCAATTTTTCGGATAATTTCTTATCACTTCTTTGCTTTCACAGAAAACCCAATGAAGCATATAACAAAGTATAAGGTACTTACACGGTTCGCCTAAAGATATTTGGAATAAACGACCACTCACGACAACCCACACCACACACCTGACACCAAAAAGCGTCGATAAGCAGAAAAAATCAGCTTGTCAGTTTAAAATTGCACAATGTCTACAAAAAATACAATTTTCTTGGTATTTGAGGTTACTTGAGATGAAAGTGGTTTGCATAATATTAGCCATGTAAAGTGAAAAACTTGACATGTGACAATTTGAGAAGTTTAACATGCTCTCTTACATATATTATTATGCATGAAGCACTTTGCAAGTGCTTCGCAATAAATACATTTCATGTCTGCCTGCATTCCTTCACACTAGACTAAAGTTTCCTTCCCTTTATAAAAAAGTGCAATAGAAAAACTTCGTTCGATTCAAAGAAATCTACAAGATCTATTCAAAAAAATGAAAAACGAGAGGAGAGAGAGGGCACACACCTTTGCATTGAGGATCAGAGGGAAACATGGTTAAAATGCAAACGGCTACATAGAAAGCTCGTCATTTGAAAAAAAAGAGTATAGTATAAAGAGATCAACAGAGACAAGCCAGACAAGGGCAGGGTAAAAATACTGAGAAAGTAAGCAAGGGTTGTTTGCTTGGTTGGCCGTTCGTGTTAGGCTCCATTTGCAATAGACACGGGAGATGTGAGAGAACAGATATTTTATCTCTCGTTCAGTTCAGTTCAACGAGAGAGAGTAGATCGGGGGCATGACATGTATTCCCTAATATATCACTTGACTTGGTCATGTTGTTATTTTAAAAAGTGTGCGTACGTTGTGTGTCTCTCTCTTACTTTCACTTGGGTTGAAAAGGCTAATGCTAGGCACAGGGCAGGGCAAAAAAAGAGATCCCTTGAATATAAATAAAAGGTTGAAATTGATAGGAAGATAGGAGAAAGCATAGGCAATATTTTTCTAGCGGACACACATGGTCATACGAATAGACGGGACGGAGAAGATATTTTAGGGATCTTTACAGCTACAACTCACAAATATCTTGAGTACCAAGGGCCAAAGGGAAAAAGAGAAGAAAAGGATACGATGGCAGACAGAAAGGAAGGAAACGAGAGTTGTAAGCATATAACAAAGAACACACCATGCCGTGCCTTAACTGAATAGATAATGCACACTTTTTTGTAATAAAATGTATGTTACTTGTAGATTTTATGGTGCCGATATGTGATATATTTTTTTGGTAACTTTTATATGAGCAGCAGGAATTTTGTTTGTGTGCAGCAGATGGAGAACAAGTTTGGAATTGGAATGGATGAGGGCGATGTTGATGGAGGAAATGAAAGGAGGTGAAGTGAAGGACGCACGGACACATATGTAGACAACGCACATGTGTATATTACTTATTTTTGTACTAGTAAAGACTTGGTTAACATTAAAAACGTGTCTTTGTCTATCAAAATCCAGAAAAAACCTAGAAAACGAGTATTTTTTTAAAAAGATTTTAATGTTTAAAATACAAGTACAAAGAGAAAAAACATGGAAAGCGTTATAGTTTAAATTATAAAAAGAAAGAGTTCTTTCATTCTAAGAAAATTTTCATGATTTTTAATGTGACATTTTTGACACACTTGTTTAAAACTTATTCCAAAGATCAAATTATTCAGTAAGTGGCTCGTCAAATCTGTGACACGTTTAACATTTGGTATAAAATAATGAGCAATTGTTCAATTCATGATTTACATCTACGTACACGGACTGCAAAGAATAATTTCTGTCCAAGAAAAACTGGAATGGTTCATTTTGTTCTCTTTACTTTACAAACGTGAGGTGAGAAACAAAAAAAAGGAAAAAAGTATAGTACAAAGTACACGTGCACGTTATGTAGCATACAAGTGGGTTGAAGGATTTTTAAGTAGATTTATTTTAATTCTGTTCACGCAGGTGGGAGTGGGAGTACGAGAGATTTGTTTAAAAACAGGTATATTTTTAGGTAGTGAAAAGCACAGGTTAAATTCGCAGTTTTTCGTTTCGCTTTTTCGCAAACGTTCATTATTATGACTATCCAAAATGAATGTGTATTAAATGGTGGAAAATGAAGACAAAAAATGTACAATTCAGCCTACAAGCATATGGTCACAATGTGAAGCATACATAATTTTCACATGTATTTAGACTTCTGGCCACGTGTTTTTTGTTAATTGTATAAAATACGTAGGTGTGGGCTGATTGATATGAACTTGATTAAAGTGAATGCTTGTACAGTAATTACATGTTAAATTTCGTTTGAACGGTCACGTCCTATGATTGTAAATGATTTTTCCGTAAAGTGTACAAAATGAGTGATTGCACGTAAACGTGACTGAATCAACAGAAATTACAATTTAAACTAGTAACGTACGTACGTAGCACCATTTTTTCGCACAAAAACTTCACTTTTCAATTGAAATATGGGCAAAACTTGATGTATCCATTTTTCCTTTTCTGTATCTCTTGGGCATGGACATGTTCAACCATCAACAGCCAAAAAAGAAGGGTTTTGAGTGGACTGTGGACTGGAATGAACCCTTGCCTTTTTAAAAAGAATACTGAGAATTCTCAAAGGTAGAAAAAAACGATCAAGAGAATCTACAGAGAAAAATAAATGTAAAAGGACTTTTTTTCAAGTGATATTGAAAAATGGTGAAATGAATGAACAGGAACTAGGGAAAAAAGAGAAAGATGCATGAGAGCCTGTCTTTTTACTCTTTTCAATGTCTGTATGTTTGTGTACCCACTCAACTTTCTATTCTCATCTCATCTACTGACTTGACTGGGCTGCCTTTTCTTTTACCATTTCTTTTTTGCAGAGTTCTTGTTTTTCTGACCCGTTTTTGCTTTTCGCATAAAAAAATGTTTTAATGGACATCTATTCTCAAAGTGTTTGACTGGTGGTGGTGGTGTCGGTGTGCGGCGGCGTGCCTTGTATGTGTGTGTACCTAAAAATTGCGAATGTTATTCCAATGCGAATTTAAAGAGAAAAGTTACGCTAAGCAAGATCCAGAACTGGATCAGTAGTAGTACCAGTCACAGAAATAGAAAAATAACACGGAAAAAAAATGGACGCATTGGTTATGGCATTGATGGTCGTTGGAGCAAACCATTTACCCTTATCCTTCTTTTCTTCCTCGTCACACTGACTCTCACTACTCTCAAACAATCTATATTGAATTGGAAATTGAGTGGCAATAACAAAAATGCATATAAAATACGTAGTTTAGATATGCTATCATCGTTTGCCTGCAGCCTATCATAACATTTCGTATCGCAAATATCGCATTCATTCGCATTTCCGCCAGTATTCTTTTTCCATCTTCACTTTTTCTCCTTTTGTGAAGGAAAATGACATGATACTGCATATTTATTACAATGGTATGTTGGTCTTGGTCCATTTTTCACGTGCAATATTGCAAAAAAACACAGACATAGAAAATGGGAGCGTCAACAAGAAAAAAATACAGTGAGAAACCAAAGTCGACATACAATTTTTTACTTCTCTTTATGAAAACGTAGGAATAAGCGTATCGTAAAAATGCTATACTGTGTTTTTCCTTTCTTTATTATCCTAATATACCTAACACAAGTGTGAATGTAATATGAAAACTTGCATGCAACATTGAAAATGGTAAAACGAACGTATTTTTATGTATGTTTTAAAAACAGGGAAACAAAACCCAATTTCGGTGGACATGTAACATCCCTATCTAAAGTGAACATTTGTCATGAACATATGCACAAATATCTTTCAGTCTATCGGTTTTGATGTGCGCACCGAAAAACACTTATTTGGCCACTCAGAACCAATATGCACACCTATTCATTTCATATCATATCCATTCCTTTTTTCACATAGTTCCACATTTTTCCCCTGTTTAAAATGCAACACTGGTGGCATTAACAGCAGCCAACAAAGAAATGACTCTAATAACACCACCGTGGAATAACGTCAGCAGTAAGAGGAAAAATCAGTAACTTTGCGATATGCTATCTAAGCAATACGATGCGATGATGCAAGTCGTTCGTTACAACAATTTTTTCACAAAAAGGTAGTATCATGATAAAGTTCTTGTACACAAAAGCAAGTAGAATGGGAAGAAGAAGGCAATATCGTAAAGTGGAAAATGGTAGCAGGAGAGAGAGAGAGGAGAGATGTCTAAAAAGCCAAAGTGAAAAGCTACATGCCACGCTACTACGTAAAAAAAGAAAGCAAATGGATATGGATAGCAAATTTAGCAAGACAGACCAGGCCACCAGCCACCACCGCCGTGCCATATACACACAACCAAACTGAAAAAATAACGTCGTGTTGAATGTGTATCTAGAATGACTATGTTATATGTTTTTGTATGTGTGTCTGATGATTGCCTTAGCCTTGTGTTCTGTGTTCTTTTCGTTTTGCTTTTGCTACTCTCCTCTCTGCTTTCCCATTTATATCCCATATTTCCCCTGTCGCTGTCTCTCCTTTCTCGACTGGCCTGGCATAATGGAAAAAATACTCAGAGTCGCTTCCAAGCTCAGTCAGTTTCTAACACCTTCCACGGACGGATATATCCAGAAAGACACCTGGAGTAAACCGCAACCTCCGTGTGTACAATCTTTGTAGTTTTTTTCTTCAATCAGCGCATCACCTAAAAACACAACATCTTTTCTTTTTACATTGAAAAATGAGAAATTGTGTTGAAAAAATCTATTATTCTTCAAAATAAAACAAGTGCTGAAAAAACTGTATGAAAAGTGAAAGGAACAAAAAATCTTTCATGTGTTTTCTTTCTACGCAGTAGTTTTTTTCTTTTGCAAACAGTGTTTTTTGTGAATGTGAGTGTCAGTGTTGGAGAAATAGCGGATCAGATAGACAGATATCATTTCCTAGTGTGTCACCAGCCATCTCCTGTGTTGTCATCATCATCCCAACTGCTGGAGAAACACACTTCACGCACTAAAGGCAATGCCATCAAGATCATCATGACGTGATGTAGAAAAAAGTAAGATTATTTGATACCACCATAACGTCAGCAGTAGTAATGGTAGTGAGTGCGTTACCGGTGCCCCGATCCGATCCAATCCAGCGTAAAAGATCGGCCATACAAGTAGCAGTAAAAACCAGCCTTTTAGCTAATATCCCATCACATCATCAACGAAATTGGTGACACTAAAGTGACAAGCAAAAAGGGAGATCGGAGGAGATCCACTAGGAAAACAAAATATTTATACGAGGAGGGAACATAAAATAGTATCAAGAGAGTCATCGCTCCTTGTCCATTCGTTACATTTTGTGGATTTCGTGGAAAAGCTTGGAAATCTAACCTAGGTAGGTACAAGTACAAAAAAGACACGGTTGAACGTGCAAACTTAATAAGTTTAGTCAAGGGAGTAAGTATCCAGTAAAGGAAAGCTGTGCACGCAGTAGTTTTTGTACAAAAGCAAAAAATATGTTTCTTTTATTTTGGTGTGTTGCCTTTTCTGCTTTCTTTCTTTTCGTTCATGTCCTGTCGTTTTGCACGTATGGTTTTTGGCTTTGCCCACCTCCTTGAAGAAGTTAATATGTCCGTTTAAATGTGTGTTGTTGTTATTTATATCAACAAAAAGAGAGATTTTCTGCAAGAAAAATAGTAGGTGAAAAAGTGAAGGAGTCAGAGGTTTTTTTTCGTGGGCACATAATATTACAGTGCACACATTTCGCACAACCTTTTTATGGTTACTACAATGACTGTAATGCACGTTTGTTGTGGTTTCGGTTCTTAGAAAGAAAATATCATACAAGTACCACCATCGGCACAAACACACGAGTTGCTGTTGTTTTTTCTCATTTTACATAGGAAATCAGCCCATTTAGCGTTGACTACACGATAAAGGGATATCCCATAACCTAATCTTGGTGACTTGGTTTTCCTTGAGAGAAAAAAAGAACGATTTGAGAGCTGAAAGCTACATGGGCCATGTATTATAATGTTACGTATAAGCCAACCAAAATAACCATCAACATCCCCACAAGTGAAAGTAATTTGACTGCTTATTCCACAACTACTATACATATCATATAGACATAGAAGAGGTAGCTAACAAAAAAATTAAGCATTATAGCGGCCTGTGCATACACATTTGTTACATAACTTTAAAAGGAAGGAAAACTACTTAGAGAAAAAAAAGAGAAGACACGTTACTACTTACTTAATGTAGTTAAGAATCTCTTTCGCGTGATCGTTAAGATAGCACTTGAGACTCTAGGGTGACTTTAAGGAATTCACTTGTCTTTTAATAACATCAAATAATGCTATTAAGCAGACGGAAAACGACTACTTACCAGTGCTATTCTACCCTTTTTCCTTAGTGTCTTTTAGTTTTGCTCACTACACCGCTTATTCCATAAAAATGAATATTGCTCGTTTTTATCTTGTCTTGTACTCGTTTTCTCTTGCTTAAATAGCATCAGCATCACTATCGATAACAGTATGTCAGCATCTTGTTTCTCAACATTTTCATTCTTAAATTACCTTTCACATTAATCCCTTTCCCCTTTTTTGTGTTGAAAACCTATAGTGCTACTATACTATATACACTATATAGTTCCTTTAAATAGCTTAAATTTGATAATTACTATCCTCTGTATACATGCCGTCATTAACGTAATGAAGTACAGACTCAGGTTTTAAATTTATATGTACAGCTATCTGTACGGATAAAAAATTGAAGACTTAGAAAAAGTTACTCTTACTCAGCTTTTCATTTTTCTCGAATTTCTTTCCTTTTTTTTCAGAATTCCTGAATGTCAAGAAAGAGTAAGCTGTTGAACAAATAAAGTATTATTACAAGCACGTGCATATATGCTTAACACGATAATGAAATTATTAGGCTTACTTAAATTAAATTATATTTTACAAAGCATATAGCATAGTATGAAATTAAATAAATGTATAGAAAAAATAGTATGGATATTATGTACGTATGTCATATAAATTAATCTATACGACATGTCTAAAATATATCATTGCCATCCGTTGCCAAAATATTTTATGCCATAATCATCATCTTCGTATTTTTTCCTTCCTTTTTTGTGGTAGTATCACATCATCGACAGCAGTCATCGTAATTTTCTCCTTTCAAATCTGTTGATTCAGGAGATTTCTCTTGGCTTTTCCTCCTTTTCTCTTTCGTTTTTCCTATTTAAAATTGTACCACAGACTTTTCCCACACATGTAGCAGATGACGCAATTGGACTGTTACTGATAGTTAAAGTGACAGGATGGGATGGGGTTAATATATGTATATAAATATTAGATTGCGGTGGTATCGTAGACTTTGAATGTGTGTGTGTGTGGGCGACTGTGAGTGGCAAATGGTAAGCCACAATAAAAACATACATTTTCACACTATCACCAGGCCTGGTAAATGCCACGCATAATCTATCGGAATGAAGGAATCTGTACCGGACCGAATGAACTTATCACCAGCCC
>JAQFXM010007585.1:0-11679 GCA_034693345.1 Entomobrya multifasciata
AATCTCCGCATCGAAATGCACTAGTTAGTGTATTTTTTAAGCTGTTTTGTTTCTAGTTAGTCACACCGAATCCTTGTTAGAACGGGGTCAAATTTAACATGATTTTATCTTATGAATGAGCTTTCGGATGCATTTTTTGGATAAGTTGCAAAAGAAAATGCAGCTTGCTCAAAAACAAATTAATTGGTAATGTTTATGGTTGTGCTATTATTTACAACATTGTATGTCAGATAAATAATAATAATATATAAGACTGATGCTTTTTTGTTTTGATCGATATCTTTACAGTCGATATTAGTACTGTAAGCAGCATTGCAGTATATTTTACTTCAAGTTTGCAAATAAAGAGGATTGTAGTGGTCGAAAGATAGATGTAATTACATAACGACAGGGAAGACAAAAGTGTGATAAATTCTTCCAGTAGAAGCTTCTATTTTCTAGGCGTTAAATATGTATGCTGTTGGTGTTATCAAGTGAGCAATCAAGGCGTTTATGAAACAAAAACAAAATGGATTTGCAATTGGCGGTATCGCGGATATAAGGATCTCCACCTTCCAAATCAGGCAAGTACCTCAGCCTACAAACTCAACGATAATTAAACTTAACCGATAATTATGTTTTTTAAACCAATGTATTTGAAAATCTTTACGATAATAGTTCAATTTTTTGAAGTTCCGTTGAAAATTTAAGTAGACCGACTAAAATGATGCTCCAATTAGACCTGCAAATGTAAAGGAACAACGAATTTCACAAAATTCCAACAAAAAACAAAAGAAGTTTTTTGGCAAAGTTGTAAATTTTAAAAAGTTAAGACACAAAGAACTCAGATATTGTTGACTGGATAGTAGCAAATAATATTAGTAGTAATATTGGGGATTATTTAAAATCATGTATGCGGACATTTGAAGCCATGTCTATGGTAAATTCAGGCCATGCTAGGGGTCCATTGAGGTCATGTCAGGGTCAACTGAGGTCAAGTCTGGGCCCAATCTATGCCATTTTTGGTATTATTCAGGTAAAAAATGTAAGTTGGACTAACAGTATGTATGTATAACAGTATGGTGGAAGATGGAAGCCGTACGATGTACGCACCTGTTAAATATTATATACGCCCCTGCCGTAACTAAAGGATTCAGACAAAGCATCATATTATATTTTTGCATATAAAAATATACATTTAGTTTTATTAAATCAAGTCTTACGTCAAGTTAAACTTGAACTTCTAATGTTAAACCAAAGCTTTTTCTTATTAAGAGACGAAATCAAAAAAAACAGTGAAAGCAAGAACGTTTTATTTTCTAAACCGTTTAAAAGACAACGGTTGAGGAAAATCTATTAAATTCGAAAAGCCTCAGGATTCATTATTTTTTTAATCCACAATTTAAAACCACATTGAAATCCCATTATGCCGTTTATTAACATATGGACCTTCATACATTCAAGATCTGTACATTACTAAACGACTTCAAACATATTACTCAAAAGTTTACTATAGAAACTTCTTTGAGATAGAATGGCATTCAAGTGTGAACTTATGCTCAATGCTTCAGAGAACAGCAAAAACAATATACGTATAGGATGAGATGACAGAAAAACTGGACTTCCTTTGTGAAATTTGAAGATTAGTTCTTAGTTAAAAATATTTACGCTCTAAAATGTAACTACCGTTGGTGCAACTCATATGAACACATTTGAATACGTGATTGTCCATTAAAACTTGCGGTAAATTCTTATTTTCATCGAAGCATGAAAGCTTTGTTTTAAAAATCCAGAAGATCAAACATTGACCACTTCCAAATCTGAAAAGCCAAAACCTATTATTCAGACTTGCTTCCAGTTGCACGGAAACACCAGGATATTCATATCCTGGCACTGGATTATTCTTCGCGTAAAGATTTTGCCTTACAAAGTCTTGTACCCGTGCAAATAATAGAGATTTGATGTGCGCTTGTACATATTTTATTAAAAGTGTATTAAATTGCTTACTCACTTTCTCGTTACGAAGAACGTCACGTAAACTTAACGTATAGCAGATTATCTAATTTTCATAAGCATAAGTTCCACAAAAAAACTTTCTCTGGAATTCACTTTTTAAGCTTTGTTTCTTTGTCTCCCACAAGTAAGAGATGGGTCAGGTCTTTACTGTATATAGTTTGTATAATAATATTAACTTATGAGCTTTTATTCTAGGATCTTGTAGACTTCAAGTCAAAACATAAATGAAGATTCAAAAGAAAGCTTTGTTCTATTTAAATAATGGTTTAAATACCTAAAACCCCGAAATATGGCTTTTAACTAGTACACCATATAATAGTTTACCTAAAAGTTTTGGCTGTATTCATTGGTTTATACAAACAAGGTAGCTTAAAAGCTGAAAAAGATGCATTCTAAGAAGCATATCAAAAAACCCACAAAAGTCCCAGATTCAAATGACTATAGAGCAGTATGACAAAAGTGTTCAAACTTTACAGTACATAATTGCAAGTATCCCACGCAACTACGCTTATGACTCTTATTCATTCAGCTAAAATGATTTTATATTGGAAGCCAAATCTCACTGAAATACTGGAAGTATAAAAACCAAGATATTTTTGCATATATGACATCATTATTTCTCAAGTAGAGGTAGAGTTCAATTCCGGTTACCAACAGTCAATTCGTCGTGATTTTACGTTCGTTTTATAATCAAAACTACTTTGAAGTACCCTGAGAAAAAATGGGTAATAGTGCTGGAAAATCGTTTCGAAACGATGGGAATCTTTCCTACATTTTTCATTACTTCGAACGAATTCATGAGGGTCCGGTAAAACAGACAGTTTAAATACGAATAATTGGAAATACACATTATTTTCAATTTACCTACTTCGTAAGGTGTATAATCAGTTATTAGTCATTTATTAATAATTTTCTTAGCTTTTGCAGGCCATCTGGTTGTTGATTGCCTTGTATCTGTTGCTATCAACATTGTTACATGTGCAAATAAGTCTGTATTTTTGCATTTGGTTTACAAATAAGTGAATAGGCTAATGATAACTGTGACATACCTAATTTAATTGGCTTATTTTAGCGTCTTTTGGATCCACGGGATGATTAGACTACAAAATTGAGCACTTCTGAGCACAGACCTCCCTGTTTTTTTTACTAGAACGTTGTTAGTATTAAGATTAAGTATTAGTCGCTATTATTTTTGTTAAGACTGTCCATCGTATGAGGTCTGTTTGATACTTTACTTTGAGGAGATTTGCTATGGCTACATTTGCACCTCACCAAGATAATAATTCTCAGTATCATCAAGCAAGTTTAAAATATAGCCAAACGGACGATTTTATTTCGCTTTCAATTTCGTAATGTGGTGCGATATTTCGATGATGAAGTTTTCACAAAAAATTATTGTATCTACGTCTTTTGGCATGCATATCACTTCCGCTTATTTGGTTTCCGATTCATTTGATAGTTTAATCTGAAATAAAAAAACTCATAGAAATGTTAGAAAGTTAAAAAATTGATAATCATGGAAGATATAACAACAAGAATATTGTAAATTATGATAAGTAACTACCAGTGTTGATGCTATGTATATGTATGCATGTATTTTGTGAGCTAACGGTGTATCTATTATATAATTAGATCAGAATTGATAGTGGAAAATTGTCAAATAAAATGCATGTGGCTTTGAAATATCCTTATTACGGATCTGGGGACAGTTGGGGCCTGAAATTTGTTTTTATGAAATCTCAAATTCTGTGTCCTAAATAACCCCATTTAAGATATTTAAACCTATAAAACCTTTATTTGTGCAATTTAGTTTACTTTGTTTAATAGTTTCAATATGTCAGACTCTGTTGTGAAATATTTTTTTAAACTATTTAAAGTTTTATAACGAACACATTCTAAGAAGAGTCAATATTATGTAGGAAAAAAGATCGTTTAAATGGATCCATTAACTTATTTGTGATGGAACTTTCATACTCCAAGTTGTTTTCAGAGTTTGTCATGTTGCAATTTACTTAACTTAAAATGATACGATTATTTTGTTAAACTATCTTTCAATCAAGAACGGTCTGGCAAAGCCATTTCCAACTTGCTTCATTCAATAAAGAGAAACACGTCCTACACAGCCATCAGAAAAAAACTTGTGTTTACTTTATTTTAACACCTGATAAAGAGTCAAACAGGTGAAGAAAATTGATGAAGATGATGATGAATACTTGAGGCTTGTAATGTAAATCGAATGGGGCTTTTGAATTTATGGGCAACAAGAATTTTAGAAACCATTCTGTTAATACTACTGCGTTAAACTTACGTAGGTTCAAAAAATATTGTTTTAGTTTGGTGACCAAAACTTAAAACTTATAATTATTAGTAGAACAAAATGTATGTACTTATATAGTTGCTAATGAAAGTACTTTTATTTCCAATTTACTTTTGAAAATGACTTATTTACAAGTTTTTGTTAAATTAACCTGATAGCATGAATATTATTGGAAAAAATCAATAAAAACTTATTTTTTTGTTCTGGCGTCGTTTACTGCCTTCACTGTTTTTAATTCGAGTTCCATTTCACGTTTCGATAGAATGAAGGATGTGCTCATACAAAATAATTCCCTTCATGATCCTTTTTTCAGCAGACCTCCCGAACTAAACATACAAACCACAATTAAAATTATACTTTATAACATCCCGTTTCAAGTTAAATAGCTGAATAAATAATTCATTTCTTACCTTGGTGGCGGAAGAGGACCTGAGGCGCCAGCATCTTCAAAGATATCCGTCATCATCCCGTCCAAGTTACCTTCGCCGCTCATCTCCCCCTCTTAACTCCGCCCTTCCCCACCAATCTGCCTACTTGAAGTAGACTGAACTGACTTTCTATTTCTCTGGCTGCAGGGTGGTTCGCTGTGTCGTCTGGGTTATCTTGGAGGACCCCTTGCCATTTCAATTGCCGTTCAATTCTTTGCCGATGTTTTTTAAAATTAAATAAAGTACGCATCGCATAAGCAAAATTCTGGGATATCGATACTTATACGTAACTTTTTTGAGGCGAGGATTCACTGAAATGCAGGTTTAAGGAAAACTATGGTGAGTAATAACTTAAACAGAGTTTATACAATGTGTTTACCATAGTTCGATTTTTGTGTAGCTGAGTTTTTAGAATCATCTTTTGTATGAAACTTAAATCCAATCATAAATAAACTACGTGGCTGCATTTTTATAAACCTTTTTTCATATTCTGCAAAATTTACCATCAGTAAAATAAAACGCATGTAGCAGAAAACTGTGGGTTGTCGGTTTGCTTTTGATAGCTGATATTTGCAGCTGTCAAATCTTTTCGGATTTGGAGAAGCTTACGTCAAAATCAGTAGTCAGTGCATTTTATTTCAAGTCATAAATCCAAAAAATCTGTCGGTCTAGTTGATTCTTCATGCGCCTAACAATCATTACAAGATATATCATAAATGGAAAGCATTATTTTTTAAAGGTTGCGCTTAAATTAGACGTTTTGTAGGGAATGGTAAAATGAGATTATTTAATTAATAAAAGTTTTAAACGGAGGAAAAGCGAAGAGAGAGATAATATACGTGACGGGAAACAAAGATTGAAAACACCCTTTAATAGAATCTACTTAAAACAAAATAAAATAAGACAAGTTATGTTGATGTAAAATCCAACATATGCAATTGAATAATAATGGCTTGAATTATTAACAATTCTGCTTATAGGAGATCTTGTCATTGTTTTCCTTTTCCTTTGGTCGTTTCCTCTTTTATGTCGGTTGTTCCAAAAGTTTTCCCACTGCTCACTTGGCATGACTCGTCTAGTTGTTTAGTTGAAATCTAGCCATGCTTATTATGACGCAGTATAGTTGAATGGATGCTGTAATGATTTAGTGTGAATGTTTTCTCGGACAAACTTTTCAGCTCGTGCTCAAAAGCGCAATATGTATTGGTATTTTATAGAAATGACTGCTCTTGTTGTGAAACAAACAAAATAAAAGTTTTCCAGCGTCTCGAAATATGAGTTGTCGGTGTAATGAGGTTTATGGATAACCAATACTTGTGCCAAGCTCATGTTAATAAGTGTATTAGTCAAATTTAAATAAATACTTTTATAAGATTTATTTTAAAGTCAAAGAACAGTTTATTCCATAACGTTGATTAAATTTAATCTCTAAAATTTATTTGAATATATGTATTCATCAGGGAATTTACATAGTAGTAAATTGTAATTTTTTTAAAGAACAAGTTAGATAGATAGCTGACACAACACGTACTGTACGCTCTAATCCATTTTTAAACAGTATTGACTGCTAGGGTAAACATATGTATATACATATACATCATATAATACATAAATGACCTCAATTGATGCTTCATTTTTAGTCTAAAGTTAACTAGTTTTGTGTATGTAATTAAACTATAAGAATTAATAAGTCGGAACATGTGTATATAATATTTTGCTTGCAATTAAGCTTCTTACACTGCAATACCATTTCTTCCCTCATATTTAGGCCATTCTCTCAAGACCCACTCCAAATCCAGTTTTAAGCAGTTCCCTTGTTCTCATTTGGCTCCACGGGTAACAAAGTATTCGAATACTTGATTGTCAGAATTAGCAACCAGTCCATGATAAATACAAGGAAAAACAGATTCGCGAACAAAAATATCAAATTAGATGCACAGATGTCATAGCTCCAGAAATGTTGTATGGGCTTCTCTGCCACTGGTTGGTATTCGTCCAAGTTTCCCACGTCGCAACAGATAAGCAAACGACTTGGCTTGACAAAAGTACAATTGACTCCTTTTTCTACAAAATAATTACAAAAAAGTCATCCAATTATTTTGATTATCAAAATTTTATCATTATATTAACTAACAATTAGTACATCACCATAATAATTAAAATAAGTAAATGAGTAGTTTTTCTTCTTACTTTTAGCAACGACCACAATTGTGTCTCTTATTCCAAGAATAAAGTTCCCTTGAATCGTATCACGAGGTATTTGTTTTCCATCCATGCTCACTGTCCATTTGTCACTCGAGAAAAACACACGCATTTTGTAATCGCAATTTAAAGGTATATTTGTTGTGGTGTTGTCTCCGTGAATGAATGTACCAAGTTGTAGTACACATGCCCAAAAAATAATTTTAAAAACGAACGCCATTGTAAATGTACAGTGCTTTCTAAGACCTTTTCAAAAGACGAGTAAATGCTTTCTAACAGCTCGATGAAGAAAACAGATTGAATTTATAAAGGGTGTTCACATGTTATTGCGACAAATTTCATGATCAATTTTTCGAATGCAAACATTCCGAAGTATTTAAAGTAAACATAATTGGAAAACTCAGATATAAAAATATATGTAGCAACGAATCTTAATTGATTGTAGTCACCTTTTTCTAAATTTAGAGGAGTTTTTTAATTAAAACGCGGTTTCCCTACTTTTTAAAAGTACATTTTCATTTGCAGTAGTACTCTACACAAAACGGGTTTTCAAGAACAAATGAAGTTTTTATTAGAAATCCCAAGCTTTCCAAAGAGCCCAAATGTATATACCTGATACTGTAAACGTGATTTTTATGCAACCTTTTGAAAGTGGCCCTTTTACTGAAAGTTTTCTCTCAAACAAACTCTTGGCTTCAAATTTTATGCAGATTGTTAGAAATGCCTATTATCCTTTCCATCCGATCGGTATAAAAAGTGGCCAATATTTTGCCCTTATTATGGTGTGCTCACATGTGACGACTACACTCATAAAGTGAGGTGTAGACGACACCCACCCAACACAACATAAAAACATATGTGCGCTGCAATACATGTACCCATTGCATGGCATTATGCATACACAATGCACATATGTGAGCACACCATAATAAGGACGAAATATTGGCCACTGTTTATACTGATCGGATGGAAAGGATAGTAGACCAAAGTGGTATGTCTGGCTACTATTTAAAAGCTTTAAAATTGGCGCACCAAATAGGCTAAAACAATTTATTTATTTTGTCACTCTTTAGCAAATTTTAGTGTTTTCAAGATAAGATATGGAATTTTGTCACAGTTACAAACGTTTATGCAATGTGGCCACCACCAGACATTAAAAATCATGGAAGATCTAGTGCTAACCAATAGTGCGTAACCAATTGTAATACTTAAAAATAAAAACTTTGTTGTAAATTCAGTTTTAATTTTTTTTTAAAGAAGTTCCAACTGGATAAATTTTCTCAAAATTAAATATATGAAAAACGGGCATTTTCAATCCATTGGTTTATGGCCCATAATGTCTATACACATGTTTTGGACTCAAGCATTATGTGATTTTAGTACTTCAATTTAAGCGGATTTAACCTATGATTAACTAAATTAGTAATAAACTGAATAGTAAGGTTTCAAAATTGTCCATATTTCGTTAAATGGAGTTTGTAATTTGTCACAATAACATGTGAACACGCTTTAATAAACCTTGAAATATGCGGAGCTTAACAGAGAAATATCAGAATGTAAATATTCGAGCTTTTTTTGATAAGTGAAGGTAGTGAAAGCACAAAAAGCGGCAGGTGGTGGAAGGTAGATGTGTTCGTAGCGAAAGTCCAGCTCAGACTGAGTCCATACATCGTAATGAATTCTATATAGTATGTACTCCAGTATTCTCAGTTAGTACATTGTACCTTGATTTTTAATGCATTCAGTTTTATTAAATCAAGTCATGTTATACTTGAATTTCTAATACTAAGGATTCAAATGAATCAAGGCTTTTCTTATGAAGATTCCAACTCATAGAAATGAGTGAAATCACGATCGTCTTTATCTTTTACTCCATTTTAAAGGACAATAGTTGAGATAAATCTATTAAATTAAAAGAGCCTTGTGTTGATTGTTTTACTCTACAATATAAAACCACATTGAAATCCCGTAATCCCACTTACTAATATATAGACCTTCGTGGTTTAAAAATCTGAATACTACTGAACAACTTCAAACAAATTACTCAAAAGCTCATTACAGGAACTCCTTTGAGAATGGTATACAAGTGACAATTAATGCTCAAAGCTCCAGAGAACAACAAAAGCCTTATATGCACGTATGGGATGAGATGATAGAAAAACTGAACTTCATTTGTTTAATATATATATTAGTTTTTTGTTTAAAATATTTATAATCTAAAATGTATACAACTTTGGTGTAACCCATATGAATGCATTTGAATGAGTGAAAGTTCATTAAAACTTATTACCGTAGATTCTTATTTTCATTTAAGAATGAAAGCACACTGTTAAGCAGCGTTCACTATTTCCCACCCCGAAGAGCCAAAATGCTTCCCACGCGGTAAATAGTAATAAATAATGGCAAATAATGGTAAATATTGGGAAATGGGAAATATAGTGGGAAATTCCAAGTAACAATGTTTAAGTTTACCCTGTAAAGCAGAAAATATAGCCCAACCCGTTTAAATATAATATGAGATAACTAATCAACACCAACTGATTTTTGTTTACTCCGCATTTTTATTAAATTAATTTTAAATTTATTTTAATTACACTTGACTATTTAATATTAGTAATATGCGGATTCAATAGCTTGAAGCTAGTACTTCATAAGTAATTTTCCAGTAATAAAGTATATCACCAGTAAACACTTGGCTAAGGATCGCAAAGCCCTGTGGTACTTCCACATCGGTTCCAGCCTTGTATCAATATTGCACGGATACTTGGCTGGACTCAGCCAAAGGTATTAAACTATCCTTTAAATTTTCTATTTCCAATTTTGGATGACGCTGGTGAACCCGTTACTGCTGGAGTTTTTATAATTGGACAGATGGATACCCTGTGCGGACACTGTAAAACCAACATAAAGGTCAGGCAACGGAGGATATCATGCTCCAAGTGTTCCACAGTTTTCCATGGGGCTAAATACCTAAAATGTATAGCCGATCAACCCCTATCAAGTCAGGAATGGATATGTGGAGACTGCTGTATTTCGCCAGATTTACAACAGCTTCCGTTTCAACTTGATATTTCTTCTGAAACTTTTACTTCGGAGAACGAAATAATCGCGTACCCTGCCGAATGGATGCAATTAAAAGCTCAAAAAGGCATCAAAATTAGTCACTGCAATATGAACAGTGTTCGAAACAAGTTAGATGACTTAAGTCAGTTTCTAGCTTGCACTGAAACTCATTTTTTTGGCATCTCTGAATCAAAACTGGACCCGGATCGTGATGCTGACTATCAGATAAGGATCTCAGGATATGACATTATACGAAAAGACAGACTTTATAAAACAGGTGGTGGACTACTCATTTACATCCGCTCTGACATTAATTTTGAAAAAATAGACGTAGATTTAAAAGTTGGTGATAAAATTGAATACATAGTGGTTAAAGTTAACTTCCATGGGATCTCGCCCATCCTAGTATGTGTAGTGTATAACCCACCAAATATACCTAAATCAAAATTTGTTGAGTTTTTTAAAAATCTAAATATGTACCTTCAGGCTCAGAATTTAGAATATATTATAACAGGCGACATAAACTTGGACCTTTTCAAGTTTCTAGATAATTTCGATATAGACTTATTCAAATTAATGAATGTGTGCAAAGAATTTAATATAGCACAAATTATAAACTCTCCTACAAGGAACAATGCTCTACTTGACCATTTCTACGTTAACAAAAAAGCTTTGTACGCTAAACACGGAAATTTTCCAATTAGTACATCGGACCATGATATGGTGTATGCAGTTAGGAAGGCAAATAAATATAAAAGTGCACCAAAAGTGATAATCACTAGAAATTTAAAAAAATGCGACTGGGAATTGTTTCGTAAAGAAGTAAGTCAGCTAGATATTAGTGCTAAAGATAGTGATAATCCAGACAACGTGTATCAAAGTTTTAATTTAAAGATGCATGAATTGTTGGATAAATTTGCACCAACAACGAAAAGGCTCGTGAAAAGTAGACCAAGCCCGTGGTATACTGCCGGCCTGGCCGAATTGCGTAAAAAAAGGAATCTCCTTGATCGAATTTTCAAATCGGATAGGCTACCAGAATCGCGTAAAAATTATCAGCAGGCAAGAAATGAATATAACTGTGAACTGAAAAGGGCAAAGTCTCGCTACTTTGCAAATGTTCTTCAAAACTGCCAAACTGCCGGACAAGAAAGCACAAGGCAGTTCTGGAACAGAGTCGACGAATTGACCAGTTTCAGGAAAAAGTCATCGAAAGAAGTAACCACCCTACTTAATTCGAACAATGTGAAAATTACAGAGGCAAAAGAAATTCACGCTGAGCTAGCAAAAGCTTTCGTAGTAAAACCTGAAAGCGATTTATTTCCAAGTTTTGATGAAATTTACAGTTCAACAATGTTAGAACGTGAAAAACAGTTAATGGAAATGGAGTTTAATTCGAATAGTGATACAGTGAATGTTTCAAATAATGAATGTGAATTTTCTCCAGGATCCAAATATGTGACAGTAGTAGACGAAAATAGGAAAAGCTTAATCATCACTCAAAATGATGTTAAGCTTGCGATCGAAGAATTGGATGTAAAAAAAGGGAACAATGAACCATTTTCTATACCAACAAGAGTGTTGAAACATATAATTGCTCCCGTTTCCAGGATCCTTGCGGTTTTGTTTATGTTTTTCGTTAGGATCGCATCATTACCAGTAGCATTTAAAAGT